>JALNIO010000825.1:0-13488 GCA_023509875.1 Rugonectria rugulosa | reverse complement strand
CAAGACTGGTTTTCATTTTAAAGGAACGTGGAATTGGAATTCTATTTAAGGAGCGGTTTGCTGAAGCTTGGCGGGAGAGGTGGAGAGGTATGTTGTAACACAATGAGGCGGAGGATGCGCTCATACATATCTCGAGGCAAATCGAGGACATCGAGGACGTCGAGGGTGCTATAGCAAACACTTTAAGCAAACAAGCCGACAACCTCGAATGCCGACGTCATAACTAAAACAAGAAACAAAGGACCATTTCATTCCATCTTTGCGATAAGCTTATTGGTGTAGCCCGGCGCACAAACCTCGACTGCTCACGATTAGGGCTTCCGTCTGCCAGCTGAGTGGCAGCTGTTTACAACTCTACAACTGTTCGCAGCCGTTCACAACTGTTTCCCAGCTGGCCATGACCAGTTTGCCCACAAACCTCGATTGGCTTTTCTATAAACACCCCGCCAATTCATTGCCCCTCCCACCTTTTCTTTCTTCTTCCTTCTTCACCCGATTTGCAACGCTTCGTTCAAATCACCCAACATCGCAACTTTCACTCTACTTTACCCATCAATATCAATTGCCTCTTTTTTATATCTTCATTGCATTCATCATGGCTTCGGCTCGTGTTGATCCCCCTCCCAAGGCCGAGAAGGCCGGAAAGGACAAGCCCAAGAAGACTGAGAGAGCCGCCCCCAACACGGATATCGACAAGATGGTTGGTTCGCCCGTCATCTTCCAATGGTGGTCTCCTTTCCTTGCTCAGCTCAACGAGGACACTCGTCGCATCATCTACAAGTTTCTCTTCTCTGGTCTTCAGATTCATGTCTACCCTACTGTCGCCAAGACGGGTCCCCAGCATGAGAAGTTCCAGGAGTACTACATGACAACTGCCGTTTGCAACGAGCCCAGATGCGCCCATGACCGCAAGGCCTTTGGCTGCAAGAAGCTTGGCCGCGTTCAGGCCAATATTCTCTTTGTCTCCCGACAGATGTAAGTCCTCTCTCCCATCCACCGACATCAATCATCAATATCGCCTGCTAACATTGACCCAGCTTCCAGGAGGGCATCCGCACTCTCTACCGTGACAACCGTTTCAACTTTGACAAGATCAATGACTTTTGCCTCTGGGGTTTCTCCGTCAAGAACTACATGCCAATTGTCCGTCACCTCGACTTTTCCGTCAGCACCTCGGCCAGAAATGCTGCTGGGTGTGTCGAGATGTCCAAGATCCTGGACGGCATCTGGCGACGTGCCAAGGACATCCAGACCATCCGCATCACCCTCCGCATCGCTGACAGCAAGGACGACCTTTTGAGAGACGTCATGGTCAACATCGTCACCAAGCACGCCAACGAGGCCATTGGTGGCGTCGATCGTGTTCTCGAGAACACTGAGGTCCAGAAGGTCGAGCTTCGCATTCCTACCATCATGGTGGTCAAGTTCCACGACGCCGCCAAGGAGGGTGAAGAGGCACGCAAGGGTCGCCTTGTCTTCAAGGCTTACACCATGAACAAAGCCCCCGAGTCAACCACGGAGCGTATGATTGAGCAACGCCGGCACCATGCCGAGAACCGCACCTACCAACTCGCCGACGAGTATGTTCGTCGAGCTGCCCAGCTCCGAGCCGAAGGCAAAGACCCCAACGACGATGACCCTTCCAAATACGAGGTTTCCGACGAGGTCCTCAAGACGCTCAAGGAACAAGGCAAGGAGACTCACCCCGAGCTTGCCTGGGCTGCCTGGATGAGCACCCGAAAACCTGAAACGCCCAAGCCAGCAGTCGAGTCTTCTCAACGACTGCGGGAAGCCCACAGGATGCGCATTCGTGCCGCTGCAACTGCCTTCAAGGCGGAGAGGGCTGCCAAAGAGCTTGAGGCCCTGCAGCAGGCTGTTGATCGTGCCACCGCCAAGTCGGAAGCCCTGAAGGCCACTTCCATGCGAGCTGCCGACAAGGCCGCCGAAGCACATCGCAAGGCCATGCAAGTGTATAACAGACTAGACGCCGCTACTCGAGCTGATATGGATCGCTATGGTCCCATCCCTAGCCCTGCTCAACTGGATGTCCGCGCCCGAGCTGCCATTGGCCTCAAGCCCGATTCTCAACCTCAACTGAGACCCGAGTTGAAGTTTAAGCCTCACAAGAAGCTCTACCTCCAGCACTTTGTCCGCCTCGTCTCGAAGCCTCTCAATGAATCTGACGCCGGTGACGCCGAACCCAGTGGTGACTCTGCGATCCCTTTCCAGTTCAAGGGTGTGTCTCCCACCGATGCCGTATTTCAGATTCCCTACCGGTCCGGGGACAAGGAGCTTCTCGTTCCAGCCGATGCTACTCAAGGTGACGCCGATCAGGCTTCTGGTGATGGTGTCGCTTCCCAAGACACTGGACTTCCTGATGATGATCAAGCTGACCCTGCTGATGTTGAGATGGTTGATGCTGACATTGATGAGGACGATGAGGAGCTTCCTGATGCTGAGCCTCTTGGTGCTCAGCCTATCGATGTTGAACCTGTTGGTGTTCAGTCTGTTGATGAGGAGCCTGTTGATGCTCAGCCTACTGATGCTACATCTACCGATGGCGAACCTATTGAAGTTGAACTGACTCAAGCCGGCCCTTCTGCCACAACCCTCGTCCAAGACCAGGCTGCTCCCGCCAACAACCGCAACACCCGCAACACCCCCAAGAAGCCCAAGGTCTTCCACTTCCGCGGCCAGCACGGCCACCAAATGATCTCTCCCCCCGAGTTCGACCCCGAAATGTCCCCCGAGGCCATCTGGGTCCAGAGCTTCCTCCAGGGCTATGCCTTTTCCTTTACCAAGAAGGCCTAAGTTTGCTCACCACCATTGAGAAAGCTTCCACCAGGCAATGGGTAAGTCTCATATGCGATCCATGATGACCTTTTTCAATCTCATAAAACTAACATTTTTTGTTTCTAGTGTTTGCAGGTTTTCTATTGATTTCTAGTCTCTTCATCGAAGGAGATAAACGTCGACAATTAGATTCGCCTTCAAGGCAACGAAACGAAACGATCGGAATGCTTTATGCGCACATGATTCTTTGCTTTTCTTCTATTTTTCCTTATTTCCTTTCTTTAATCATACATTGTTTTCTCTTCATGTCATTTCTTTCAAACAGAGCATTCACAACACGCGGGAGATGTGTTTTCATAATTACGAAAAGGAAAAAAAAGAAAAAAAGAAGGGATCTGGCTTGCTTGGCCAAGGGGTCATGATACACACTCATTAGTTTGTTCTGCTTTTCGACAATAGAGGGAATCACGGGTATCTTTGGACGGCTTTAACGAGATGATCATGATAAATGAAATGAAAATTGTTAGAAAGTCTCTCGTCTTCCTTTTTCTTGGAATGTGCTAAACTCGTGACCATGTTCTTGTGGGCGGTAAGTAAGAACTGCTGCCTCTCGGAGCACGCTCACGCATCACGAGACCAGTGCAAGTGACGTCACAGAAGGCATCTACGACTCTGAACGTGACAATCTAGTGATGTTTGTAGAATTGGATTGAAAAGGTTTTAATTCTAGGAGGTCAACAGTATTGTTACAGGTATACTCAAAAGAAAATCTATATGTACCCAAAGCCCAAGTATGTCGAAGCACCTAACCCAACCAACCGAGAACCAAGCTCCGTACATGTACGTAAAATCGCAAGAAATAAAACATAGTAATACATCGATCAAAATATTCCCAGTCCAGATCAGGCCCCATTCTCGTCAACCAGCTTCTGCACAATCATCCTGCAGTCCTTTGGATCCTCAAACACATGCCACACCTCGGGAGGCACGCCCTTGAAGGCCTTCTCGAACCGCTGGAGCTGGTTCTTCTCGTCGATGCCCACGGCCGCAATGTCCGTGACCTTGCGAATGAAGATCTTCTTGACCCATTTCGGATACATACGATACCTGCGCACACTGGTCAGTAAAGCACACAAGACTTGAATGAGTTAATGTTGGAACGGGGGAAACTCACATTTCTCCGTAGGCTTCAGGATCAGACTGCGTGGAATCGCCAAACATAATCATCTTCCTCTTCGGCAGCCACGAGTGAATCTTTTCCATGCGATCGACCTTGTACTCCTCCGTTCCCATGGTCAGAGCCGAGAGCAAGCCTGCGACGCTGCGCCAGCTCGTGTCGCGCAGGATCATGGTGCCGCGGGGATAGAACTGGTCCTGGAACTCCTGAAGCAGGGGGTAGAGGTTATAAGGTGATGCGGATAGGTAGAACCACGGAGTGTCGCGAGGGAGCATAGCCTTGATGCCGGCATACAGCTCTGGCATACCGGGCACCGCTCTAGGTTCCTCAACAAAGGTCTCACGCAGGATGCCTAGCGGGTCGCTGGTTAGTGTCACCTTGATTGTGTCGTCGATATCCGAAATGATGCTCCAGCCCTCTTCGCCCGCGTAAAAGGTCCGCATGTCAAGCAGGCCCCTAACAGTATGGGGAACCTTTGCCCTGGCCGTAGTGAAGCGCCCAGGCTTGTAAGGCTTCACGGGGATCACTTCGGCGGTGATGCCGTTGAAGCTGGTCGGTCCCACGTTCAAGTTTCTCCCAAGATGGTCCAGCTTGAAGACGCGAACGGTCTGGATATCCCAGAGGAACGGAATGATGCGCTCCTCGATGGTGTCTCGCTCTTCAGCGTCGTCGGCGAGGCCCAGTGTCTTGGCGATGCTCGACACCATGTCAGCAAGGCGGCACTTGACGTCCGGCTCGAAAACAGCAGCGACAAACTCGGCCTCCCATTCTCCCGTCTTCTTGGACCGGTAGGCGGTGTTGTCGAACAGCCAGACGACGTCGTCGCCGCCGACCTGTCTTCCGAGGCCGTTGATGTAGTTGAAGCGAGCCATCCAGGCGTTGATTTTATCGTAGAGGGTTTCTTGAACCTGAAATTTCGGCGCCTTGGGATCGGGCAGGTTGGCTTCGACCTCGTCAAAGTGTCTCTCCTTTCGAGAACGTAGTTGCATTTCACCGGCGCAGGAGGCGGGTTTTGGTTCAGATTCTGTGGATGCCATTGTGGGAAAAGCGAAGCACAGGGGCCGGGGTATTATGCGTGTGTCAGACAGTGTCAGGGGGAGAGGGAGGCAGTGATGTCTGGAACAGTTGTCCTCGCGCCTTTGGGATCCGGGCAGTGAGGGGAGCGTCGCGTGCGTGGCTCAGAGGATGTGGAAGTCTCAGAGCATGAAAGTCTCGTGGTCTTTGTCGAGGATGAGTCTTGGCAGCAAGGAGACGGAAGTCATCTATACACACACAGGTCAGGGAAAGCCCGAGTAAAGAAAAGGAAGACTACTTATTACATTTGAAGGATACGAAATAAGCGGCAATGTTGTATGGCGATGAAATCAGCCAAGAACACTCCCATCAAGGCCAAGTACCAATGACGAAGCTGAAGAAGGGGGCTAAAGACTCGTCCATCGTTTCCCGGGACCTTGCAGGAAAGGGCTGAAAATCCTTTACCGAGCTGAGTTGCTGATGGTGGTCCTGGGGCCGATGAAACCCGTGATGCTGGTTGGATGAAGAGGATGGGAAGGGTTGACTATTTGTCTGTACTGAGACTAGTTTATCGGATGTGTGAGTGAGTAGGTGAGTGGGTGACTGAGGGAATGAGCGGGTGAAAGTGAGAGAGGTAAGTAATGATCCTCGTCTGCATCCATCGTGGTCACGACAGCCATGCTTGATGGGTACACAAGGCGCTGAATGTACCAAGAAAATGATATAGTCCTTTGGCGATCCCTGGATAAGCGTCCGAATAAAGTTTCCCGGAAGAGAAAATCATCGACGATGCTAAAATGAGCATGACGGCGGTCACGTCGATTGGACCAAGCAGGTGGTTAACCTGGCCGCAGCCTGGCAGCGATTTAAGCTATTTCGTCATGGCGTGCAGTGAGGACATGCACGATTGGCTGCGGCCGGTCAGCTGCTGAAGGGGCTGGTGCTGATGCTGATGCAGTTTCCAGAAGGGGAGAGAGGCAGTGCGCCTAGTTGAGAACTTGTGGTCGTTGTCCAGTATAAGCATCATCGCCATCGAAATGTTTCCTCTGATGTTCAGTCAACTGTCGCTGATCACGAGTGCGGGGGAATTTCTGGTGGGAGGTCTAGGAGGTTTTGAGGTTGCAACCAGTACGAATAGAAGAACCTCAGCACAGTTTGTTCTATAGTTGAGCGCTAGCCACGCCCAAGAGTCGAGACATTTCCACTTTGGCATCCAAGTTGCCAAGCAGTTCCAACACGTTGGTTTGGATCCCGTGTTCCAAACGCCACCAAAAAAGCTTGGCCGGCTTGCCTGCTTGCCTGCCAACGTTGAAGAGATGCATACCTTGCCTCTGAGACAAAGACATACACAACTCACGCGTTGGTGCAAATCATCATCTTTCATTTGCCATATCGCCCATGTAGCCGCACCAAAGTTGTCGAGTCCCGTACCTAGGTAGGCGACAAACCCTTCAACTACTCCTCACTGTCAAATCATCTGCACTGTGAAATTGAACATAACAAATTATCAGGGTATTGCAACGACACCCGAAGTCGCTAACAACATGTCCGACTATCCTAAAACGCCTTCTGGCACGCCCAGATTGCTTGCGAAGCTTTTTGACATATACGCGTGTCTTGATATACAGCAAAATCGATCCCATCATCTACGCCATAACGCCGTGAAATGACCTCGTCTTCTATCACATTACCCCTCTAGTAGAACCAACTGGTCTTGCCCTGTCGAACAAATAGCTTGTCCATGACAGCATCATACATCGGCTTGCCCAGGCTTACAATAGCCCGATGGCTGATAGTGAATGGGTCGTAGAATAGGTGATCGTGGGGAACAGCACATTCAATCTCGATGTCGTCCATGTCCACTGTCAAGTCGTCGGCGCTAGCCTTGACACAAGGTGACCACACGTCAAGGAATCGTCGCGAATCGTCACGGCCCAGCGTACCGTGGCCCTCCGAGTCGTGCACGTTGGAACGATGCATCTCCTCTTCGGTAATGACGTCGAGGATCATTTGTCCGTTGTCGATACGCAGGCCGTTGCGATAGGGATAAGGGGCAAAAATGACGCGCTCGGTATCGGCCTTGGTCTGGTTGAAAACCTTGGGCATCAGGGATGCTGGGAGCCAGTTGAACAATGAGCTACTCTTGCTGTCGGCATCTTCCTTTTCTTCTTCCTTCTTCTCCTCGTCATTCTGCTCCTCGTCGTCCCTCCTCTTCATCTTGGAATCGGATTCAGATTTGGCATCGGAGGATTCTTCGACATCGGTCTCCTCATAACCATCAGGCTTCTTTGCTCCCTTGGCCTTCCAGTCATCCAGATTGAAATCGATAGCCTGGTTCCAGTATCTCGTCAACCACAGAGCATTGCGGGTGTGTTCGGCAACAGAGCCGGGGAAAGTAGGCGCAGGTCGACCTTTCCAGCCAGGTGTAACGGTGATGTCGAACAGCTTAGGAATCAGAACACGGAAGCTCTCAAGCTTGCGCTCGTCCACCTTCTTAATCGCTTCGGGGTCTGTCAGCTCCTTGACCTGGGATTCGGTGGCGTTGGACCAGAAATCCGAAAAAGCAACCGACTTGGGGTCGAGAGCGGCCTTGTACAGCGTCTCAATCTGGTCAAAGATGTGCTTGACTGTCGAGTCAATAAGCTCCTCTGCCACGTCTCGGGGCATGGCAGCCATATTCCAGATTTCCCAAGAGCCAAAGGAGAATACCCAGAGCGTCTCATGGGGAACAGCCTCGGGGGGTGACGTGGCGAGGAATTTTTCGACCTGGTTGGCAAGATCGGGGCTGTTGTGAGGGACAGGATACTGCTCGCTGATGAAGGCGTAATCGAGAGCCGGCTTCTCGGTGATGTTGGTCCTGTCGGTGATTTCGCGGAGCTCACTAAGCTCCTTGGCGTAAAGGCTGTTAGAAGCCAGTCCGTGGCTATCAGGAACCATGGAGATGTGCGAGGTGCAGTTCATCTGAAAGGGTTAACTAAGGCTCCAACCAATGAATGAGGAGCTTATATTTACCTGCTTGCACAGTTCCTCGGTCCATGTTGTGCGTCGCTTCTCGGGATCGACAGCACTGCCGGTCACGTCGGGCGAACCGAAAACGACGATCCTCAAGTTGGCTTGTGATTGAGGTTTTCCAGACCACGACAACACGTCCTTGTAACTACTCAAGGTTGATCCATCCAAATGCGAAGGCATCAAGCCAAAGATGATGAAGATTGTGAGAATGATGGCGCTGGCTTGGAGGACTGATCGAAGATTGCCCCGCCAGGCACGAGCGGAACAGAACAGAATCATTTTCGCCAGAGAGCTACGCTCCGTTCCATCGGGGTTGTGATCTAGCGTTGATGTGATCATGATGGTGGCTGTCGAGAAAGGTGATGTGGTCGTTGAGGGAAAAACCAGGAGTGAAAAGCGGTGGCGAGGGTAGAGGACTATCCTTGGTATGTCTATAAAAGGAGCATTTGCAGGCCGTTATGCAGATGAAGTCGAGTAAATGAGCCGAATCAAATCAAGTTGGAACCAGTCCGACCAGAAGAAGCAATAAATTTTGGGAGGTGGCGCCGAAGAGTGAAACAGTCAAATTCGACGGACGAGAGGTCTGAGCAATGAGAATGGGGCCTTGATAAAGGATGACGTTGCCCCGAGGCTGAGACCAGGTATCGGCGACGACGCTGTTGTTCGGTGCGCAGTGGTGACTGCGAGAGCGGACAGGGTCGAGGCGGGAGTGGAGGCGAGGAGAGGAATCACGAGATGCGATTCTCGAGAATGAGGATGAAGGCGGGAGGCGGGGAGGAGAATTAAAGGAGGCAGGGATAGAGGAGAAGGAAAGAAAGAGGGTTAGAGTTCTGGAAAAGAGAAGGAGAGAAAAAAGGGAAAGAAGGCGTTGCAGCGAACGGAAGGATTCAAGAACAGACAAAAAGAGGCCGTGTGCTGCGGCGACCTTAAGTCAGGAGAGAGAAGACAGGACAAAAACAGTACAGCCCCCCGGGTGGATGTCGAGTTGCACCAAGTAACTGAAGGCGAGGTACGGGAATACGTACGGAGTACGCGTACAATTTTGTTTCCAGCTGTGCTCTTTTTGGGGGGAGAGGGGACACCAAGTTACAAGGCACACACAGTACTAAGTGTACAACACTCCAAAAAAGACAGGGGGAAGGGGAGAGGGGAAAAGAGAGGGGGGAGAGAGGGATACGCGGACGGGATACCCGTTCGCTTATTATGGGAACAAGAACCCAGGCCATCCTTGAAGCATCTTTTGTCAAAGTTCTTTACGTCTCGACGAAACGCCTCCCCAAAAAAGCAAAGCCCTCCCAGAGCAGAGAGAGGTACTCCGTAGGCCGTACTCCGTAATACCTACTGTACAAGTATGGTTTTACTCCCATCTAAGGTAGCGTCCGCTTATGCCTAGCGTCATCCTTCTGCCCTGCAGACCTGTCTGCGATGGGGTCTCATCCTTGATCCATATCCTTGCTCCGTGACATCGAGACATCAGAGTTGTTCCTTTCTGTACGCGCAACCACTTTTTTTCCCTGCACCGTCGCCCCTTGACGCTGGCTGTTTCCATCTTCCATGTCCGTCTTGGCTTATTACCAATAATCCACCTACCCAACCGCAGCAGGAGAGCACGCGACCAGCTGTGAAGTGATCAGCGTTGGGAGATGAATTACATGTCACCAAAAGTCCCCCTCAACTAATAAGTCCCCTAAATCCCCCTTCCCTTCCTTCTGGAACTCAGCATCACGTACCTACCTACCTTGGGTGTCAAGGAGAGTTTGATCCTCACTAGTCATGGCACGTACAAACACTCATATCGTCCCCTTCTTTCCCCTTGCTCTTCCACTCTTACCCTTTTCACGGCACCGTTCTTCCGTTTATTCCATTCCGCGACAAAGGGCGAGACAAATCTGGCGTCGTCAGCGAGTGGAGACTCCCGAGCCGCTGTGGCCGCACTTAACAGCGGTTGGCGCCGCCTCATCCAATGGCTACGCCTCGTCGCGCAAAGTCCCTGATTTGAATGAGCGCAGACGACGAGCCGGCAGCCAGCCAAAGAAGAAGAGAAAGAAGAAGTGCAAAGCATGTAAGAGACTATTTGGAACCATTCTTTGCAGAGTTTGTGTGCCTTTGTGCTCATGTGCCGATCGCCGTTGTGGCCACCGCTCTTATTTTCCTCCTCTTCATACATACAGTCAATCGTTGGACGTGCATCACGATCCACCAACACCCACCTCACAACACGCCCGGATTGTCACATAGACTTGCAGCCGTGACAACCCTAATTGATTACTGTATTCTTATCTGCCAGTAGTTCTACGGAGTAATACCTTCATCAAGTCAACTCGACGACGTACGCAGGAGGAAATGAAAGAAGTGTATTAGTGGATGTACAGCTTCAGGATCATGGATAATCATCCACGTTTCATCGCTCTTCATCCAAAAAGGGTTACGAGGCACACGACTTCACTGCAACCTCAAATTCCTGGCCCTCCGCCATGTCCCCTCCAGCTCTGGCCAGATGTCCCCTGGCACCGGTATTCTTACCTTTATGCTTGACCTCTGGCCTATAATGGTAACTACCGGGTCCGTAAGACCCTCCCACCTCTTTCTTCGGCCTTGCTGGCCCGAGATCAAGAAGATTGGATGACCCAGCGATAGGGACCTCCTCAACTCCTGCATCTTGGCGGGCGTTTGGGACAAATCAGTGCAATCAACTTGCTGCCGAGCTACTGCCGAGTCTCCCCATT
This sequence comes from Rugonectria rugulosa, assembly GCA_023509875.1. Classification (NCBI taxonomy): domain Eukaryota; kingdom Fungi; phylum Ascomycota; class Sordariomycetes; order Hypocreales; family Nectriaceae; genus Rugonectria; species Rugonectria rugulosa. The sequence goes on along the minus strand of JALNIO010000825.1, from coordinate 2,766 downwards.
CTCTTGGCCCATGTCATGCTCATGTTACTCTCACGCTCTTTCGGCTTGGTCCTTCGGCTGATGCTGACACTACATCGTACAGCAGATCACTTTAAGCTTGGCAACTCTCATTTTTTTCAGTTACACGGCCCGGTTCCTAGATTACCCCTGTATCATGGCTTCTCTGTTTTGCATACCAAATCCTTCTTGAGACAGACTCCTGTCCAGATATCGCTCCCTCCTGCTCCCAGCTCGAGTGTTGTTGTTGCGTCTCGACCCATCCACGGTAGCAGCACGGATATGCCGTGCCGACTCGGCAGCCATGTCGAATAGCGGCTGAACTACGCCCACAAAGTGCGTCATGGCTTGCTCCAGACAACAGAAGTCCAGTTCTTCTAGGGCTTCATCTCGTTTCCCCCGCCTCCTTAGCTTGGGAACTTGTCTTGGAAAAGTCTAGAGTGCTCCGTCGCACAGTTTCAATCGGGCCCCGCCTCCCCAAGACGTGCGCCATCTTCGACGGCATCGAGGCTTGCTTCCAGACACGGCTCCCGGATCCGAATCGGCAAAGAATAGACTTCATCGCGAGTGCAATATTGAGGTCGTAAAAGCGAAGCCCGAGGATCCCAGAGCCCAGGAACCCAGGAACAGCCACAGACTCGTTCCAGGCGGGCAACAGCCGAAGCGCTGGGAGTCCAGGGTGAAAACTGAGAAGGATCATCCGGTAATAAAACCCTACGGCGAAAAAGGGCCTTCTGAAACAGAGCTGTGACCAATGCATTTGCCTGTCGATGCCTCTTGCTCCTCTCACGGCGCTTCGCCAGCCCAGCATTGCGAATCCTGTAACCCCACAATCTACTGTTGCAATTAACAGATTCCATGTATTCGTACGGAGGATTAATTTGGCGCTCAGGAAAGGGGCCATCCACGGATACATACCTACTTCGTAATGTCAGCGCGCCCGGGGTTTAGGAGGGTTTCAATCTTGATCGGCCATGTTTAGATGCCCAATGATGGGAATAATAAATGATCTATTAATGGAGGTCATAGCTAATAAAGTCAATTTCTACCTGGCAGAACCGTCGTATCGGATACGTACACAGTACGTAGGCTTTGTGGTACTTGGAAGTTTTCTTTCATCTTCTGGCCGGGTACTCTATCCATACGTACCTGTTTCCTATGTCCTACCTAGGTAGACAGGTATTCTCATCAATGACTAGAATAAAAAGAAACTGAACTCCGTTTCTCAATCATGGTTCATGCACAAAGGAGTACTCCAGTGCCCGCCATTGTTTATTGTTAATTGAAACTTCCTTCGCGATCCCCCGTGAAAGGATTAAGGATGGAAGCAGGCACCCACCATGCAGTCCTCCGTCGTCCTCCTCAGCCACCGCGCCAGGGTTGAAATATGCACGTCAGATTTTGGCGGCACACTCGTGTGTTTCTTGTCAGCCCTTGATAACCGCAAGGGGTTGGAGGCGAATCCAAGTTATTAATGAGTCAAAAGCCCCCAAATCCTCCTTGCCGCAGATAAACAGATATGAACAGTATGTATGTACGGAATCAATTCAACAAACTAAATGCGCCATATGCCAAGTCTCTTTTGTTTTAACCTACCTGCCTATGGTTAATGCCATATTAAACTGTTTTGATGAAAGTCGGGAGCATCCGTGAAACCTCCCGAAAGCCGCGAGATCCGAATCTGGCCACTGGCTCTGCGGATACAAAGCCTCGGATCAATGCAGTATTGAAGTCTTTATTAGATGTTTGTTGTTACTCGTATGATAGTCAGCAATCTGATCATAGGTACTCTAGATGAAAAAGCATGAGTTACCCCTCCCGGACATCAGGGCAATGGATGTATGTGTTAGCTGAGCCTCCTGTATCTCTGGCACCTGCTATTGCTGCCTGGATCAAGCCGATCACCGACAAACAAAAAGTGCCGACGTACGCACGCAGTGGAACAGATTCGCATGAGGACGACCGAAACCTCGGTCCGTTGAGTATACTAAGTTCAACCCTCAGATAAAGGTCGCATTGCAAATCTTTGCGCGAAGCAGTAGGTGCAATACCCGGAGAGTTCCTCAACGGATAATTGGCTGGCAAGCACCTCCCTTGTAAACGTCCGGTTTCTTTCAGACAGAGACTTCCCTTCGTCAGGGCAATGGTGTCGTCGTGAGGGGTAGGAATGCGGTGGGATTGATTGGACGAGGGAAGCCAATGGCTGAATGATGACCGAGACAAACGTGTGAGAGCCCCGGAAACAACTAGCTCCAATGTGAAGAGCTCCAAAGTCTGTTTGCTGTCCTGTTTGCCTGTCAAGCTGTGCTAGAGATTCTTGTCTAAGACATCAGGACATCAACGAGGGGCTAGTGCCAGCGGGGTTCAAGAGAACCCTTTTTCAGGGATGTTGTAATGTTGTCAAGGGCATCAAAACAATGAAAGGAGAGCGCTATCCTGTGAGAAGTTTGCCCTAGGAATCATCTCTAGTGTCTCCCGAGGCCGCGAGGTTTGGCTTGGGTTGTTTATCGTGAAGGTGCATTAGGTGCTCCGCGGGTTGCTTTTAGGTGGCTGCGGCTATCCGATCTCCCGCCTGAGCAATGATGCCAGCAGTCGTTATGACACGCGTACGGATATCCAAGTACTCAGGTGTACAATCGTACCCAAAGCTGGCGTCGAGTCCCCTTCTTGGTGAGACCTACATGTAGATACAGACAGCAGCAGTATCGTCACAGCCCCACAATCACAAGTTTGTACCACCAAGTCGGAACCAAAACCTTCACAGGCCTT
>JALNIO010000821.1:31411-48536 GCA_023509875.1 Rugonectria rugulosa | reverse complement strand
TGTTCGCGATTTACTTATTTTTTTATTTTCTTTTTTTTTCACATCTCCCTCAGCTCTTTTTCCTTTTTTTGTGTTTATTTCGAACATCTTCTATGTTGTGTCACTGGATGTAAGATGATACGGACTAGAAGTATTTCTTGTCTGCTCTCGTCTTTGTATATTAGCACTCTTTGTTTTTTTTCTTTTCCTTGCGTTTATTGATGAGGTCACCTTCCACGACTGTGCATTTGCTGAGTTCAGTAGACTGCCTGGGTTCCTTAGGTATGTATGAATCGTGGATTTGGGTAAACTCATCATTCCTTACTGCTGATACCAACCTACCTAACTGTATTATTACTACTATAAATAGTTAAATTAAAAAAAAAATTGAACTTTGTTCAATTCTCGTTTCCACTAAAGCGATGTGACCTTGCGACCGGGAGAGATCGGGTGTTGAACATTAAGACGAGGATGCCGCACTCATTACATTGTGACAACTAGCCGTGGCAGATTGTCTCTTGATATAAGACCCAATTATTAATTTGAGTTTATTGTGTATCTGGCTCGGGTATGAGCCTCTATTGTTTTTCCTACTGCTGGTTTGATTGGGTTACTTTATCCCTTGATGGTCTAGGCCACACGCGCTGTGAAGTCTTGCGCAAAATAAGACCCAATAAGAGAGAGGGTAGGAAATTGGATTCAGTACACGTGCAAAAGAATAGTATGCATGCAGCGAGGCAACCAATGACTGATCAAGGTACGTGCATCGTGTCTGAAGTCTTAGAGAGCGAAAAAAATAAGGATACCCCAGATATAAGACGAGACCTTGTTGACTACCTATTTCAAGTCGCCATTCTTCCCTTTACCAAGAGTGTCATATCACTTACCTAGATACCTGTTTATACCTAGGTATCTACCCTGCGGGTCGACTACCCAAATAGGATGGATATCCCATCAAATAGTTAGCTCCGGAGTTAAGTAAGTGCAAGGTAAAGACAAATCTTACGATTCTCCATTATAGGTACGCCTGATGGCTTCAGCGAATGTGTAACTGATGTCCATTTGTTCAATCTTCTCGCACTGCTGGGCGTGCTTGGGCAGCGGTAAAGTGTTGGAGACTACCAGGCGGTCAAGGCAGCTTCTTTCTACAACCTCCACTGATGGACCGCTTAGAAAACCATGGGTGACGATAGCAGTGCTAGAGATGGCACCATGCTGATGCAATACCTTTGCTGCAAGAGCCAGGGTGCCACACGTATCCGCGATATCGTCCACGATGATAGCGTCGCGGCCATTGACGTCTCCCACAAGAACCATCCTGCTCACCTGATTTGCTACCTTGCGCTCTTTGTGGATTATAGCAAGTTCAACCTGAAGTTTCTCGGCTATAGAAGCCGCTCTACGCGGGGTCAGTCAGTCAGTATAGGCTTAACATGTGTAGACTTACCGTTTGGCTCCACCAGCATCTGGAGAGACAATGACGAGGTTGTCTCTATTGTATTTGCTTCTGATGAAATCTACCATAGACTTCTCAGCGTACAGCTGACGGGCAGTTAGCTTCCAGCCTTGTAAGTTTCGTGTCAAAACAGGCACTGCGAAAATTGTATCAGCAAAGATTCTCTCATTTGCTGCCACAGACCGTAACATGCTAACTCACTTGTCAACAGGAATGTTGAAAAACCCTTGGATTTGAGACGCATGCAGATCCATGGTCTTACAGCACACCGTGGTCAGTATCTTCTCACACCAATCCCGATTTGCTTCCAACTTACTATAACATGCGAGCAGCCTGCTACCTCCAGCATGTTGGCCACGAGCTTCGCCGTGATTGGTGCCCTGCTACGGTCTTTCTTGTCTTGTCGGGAATATGGGTAGCATGGGAGTACTGCCGTAATACTTCGGGCCGAAGCCATCTTGCATGCGCTAATGGCAATGAGAAGCTCTATGAGCATATCATTGACAGGCTCGCAGGCCGTCTGGAGGATGTAGACATCGTTGTTTCTGACGGAAGAGGCAATTGACACGTGGGTTTCGCCGTTGGAGAAACGTGAACTCTCAATCCTCTGTGAAAGGTCACAATCAATCCTGAGAGACGTCAACAGATGATCCAAGATACAGTTGCGTAAAAGAAAACAGTATTACCTGTTACTGATAGCTGTGGAAAACTCTGGATGACTTGTGCCTATGAGGATATTCACGTCAGCATGGTTTACTCAACTATACGGCGAAGCGGAGGACGAAGAACCTGTCAACATGTGTAATCGCGTTCCTGCCATTGTGCAATCTGTGGGTATTGAGTACCAGTTTGAAATATTTGTTGCCTATTCAGATTGTTTCTCAGAGGCTTCTGAAGCTTCTCTTGAGATCTATATCTCGTAGGTATTGATGGTTGACCCGAAGGTGTAAGAGGGGTGGATAATTCTAATTTCACGCCCTACTTACACGCCCATGTACGGAGTATTTCCTACCCCCTTTGGGTGAAGATAAGCCCTTACTTGAACTACCCCCTAAGCCAGACCAGTGACATCAGTTTTATCATATCAACGTATGATATGGATTGAGATATAGCCTTACTTCTCGTTCAGCAAATCTTTGGGGTTCTACCTATTTCTCATTTTCTTTAGTGGGCAAGCGAATCGTGGAATTGCTAATCTGATCCTCATACAAGAAAATGGCGCAACGACCACACGAACAGGTCACTGTGTTGCCTCAGACTAATTATCTTCTAAGCTTGATGACGATTATACGAAACTCGGACACAGCATGCTCAGCTTTTGTAGACGCGTTTGACAAAGTCTGTCATCAACTCGTCCCAGCAGGTGAGCAAGTAACCGGCCTTTCCCTAGATTAAACCACTCTGTAAATGATCTGAAGTTAACATAGAAATCTTTATATAGCATTAAACTTACTACCATTCGAGAAACTCGATGTCACGACGCCGACAGGAAGTGCTTTCCATGGGATGCGCCAAACTGTTTCAGTTTGCGGTGTGAGCATCTTACGGGCCGGGGCAAGCATGGAAAACGCTTTAAGAAGCGCATGTTTGTAAGTGATCCCTCACAGTGCTGTGATGTATCAAAACGAGTCTAACTGAATATGCTCGGGTGATCGGTAGAGGTCCGCTATGTTACGGCAAGATCTTAATCCAGCGTGATGAGAAAACATGTCTCCCCGTTGAGATATATTGCAAGCTTCCAAGAGACATCAAGAAGCAAAGTACAAACATCCAACTGCATCCCCAAGTTTTGGCCGAAGCTCACCCTGTCTAGACGTCTTCGTTCTTGAACCCATGCTAGCCACAGGCGGTTCGGCATCCAAAGCTCTCCAAATTCTGATAGATAGAGGCGTACCAGAGAAGAATATCATCTTTTTGAACCTGCTGGCGTCTAAAGAAGGGCTGGACAAGGTCATGGGGAAGTTTCCGGGCATCAAACTCGTCACCGCAGCTATTGACGCGGACTTGACTGACACTAAGTAAGCATATAAACACAAATCTACTATGGAGTTTACTAATTGATACTGAAGACACATTGACCCCGGCTTGGGTGACTTTGGGGATAGATTTTATGGTACTACGGATTAGTCCGGTAGATCTGTGCTTCATGTGCGGATGTCTTACCCAGCAGGGCTTTGGAGGACAACCGACTACATTTGTCTTTCATATTTAATTCTTATTTCACCTAAATGTATCAAGTCATGTTACTGTAGTCATCGAATTGGGAACCAAATATTACTAACATTGATATGGTGAATCTCAATAATGATCCTCACGAGGCCACCCAGACTCCTTGCATAGACCGCCAAGATTCGAAAAATTCCGCAAGGCGGCGCTGACCAGGTATTGTCGTCTTCATCCCATTCCCGTGACGCCGCTCACGCTATCAATTTCAGGCAAATGCCGTTCCACAGAGTGTGGGAGACAACCCAATGTTCACCTTTCTGTCCCTCATTAGTGATCAAAGAGGACTGGAGCAATTTCTTACCAGTTCAAATCAACGTTAGATTGATAAGCTCTTTTCCCATACTCCTTGATCAAGCAGATGGGGTGCAAGCTTGCCATTGGGGGTGCGACAAGCTTCCGGATAAGGACCAAAAACACACCCCTGTTCTATATCTACAGGGTGTCTTATCAGTTTCTTCACGCCCAGGGTAGGCAGACTTGTTAGTGGGAAGAGGCGTGGACACACCACGGCGGGGTAGCGTATGAGAATGCCACACCTCATCAGTGCCATGAGATTCCTGAGATCATCAAATTTGCAATAATAAGAGCCTTTCTTGGTTTATACGCTCCTTTATGAAGCTTCAATTACTCATCAGTCTCCATTTTGTCTATTACAAACCTTGAGGATTATCGATGATGGAATCCAGCAGCGGCAAGCGTCCTGCAAACTCCAATGGCGTTTCACTGCCTACGACCATTGATGACTATCCGAGCTCACATGGCGCAAATCAAGTTACGAATACTCCTTGGTTCATTGAGAATGAGTTTCTGGAATCTTCCGCGACAGACTTCATTGACATCTTCGACCCAGCCACCAATGAGCTGGTGAGTCGGGTACCTCAGAATACGGGTGAGGAGCTGTTGAAGGCCGTCGATTCCGCGGAAAAGGCTTTTCCTATTTGGAAGGCGACATCAATCTTGGCCCGACAACAAATCATGTTTCGTTTCGTTGCCTTGATCAGAGAACACTGGGATCGCCTTGCCGCTGTCATCACTTTGGAACAAGGCAAAACTTTGGCAGACGCCAAAGGCGATGTCTTGCGTGGACTCCAGGTGGCGGAAGCTGCTTGTGCCGCCCCCGAACTGCTCAAGGGCGAGGTTCTGCCGCTCGGGAAAGATTTAGAGACCAGGACTTACATCGAGCCACTTGGCGTGGTTGCGTCTATCTGCCCTTTCAGTACGTATCTCGCCATCTCACCCAGGAAGCGACTGTTTCTTTCTCCATGTTTTCACCCCGATCAACCGCATTTCAAGCTGCTCACCAACTCACTATCTCTAGACTTTCCCGCCATGATTCCCCTCTGGTCGCTTCCCATTGCTGTTATAACTGGCAACACCCTTATTCTGAAACCTTCTGAACGTGATCCTGGGGCTGCCATGATTCTAGCGGAGCTCTGTAAGAAGGCGGGGTTTCCTCCAGGTGTAATCAACGTTGTGCACGGCACGCATCGGGCTGTTAACTTTATCCTTGATGAACCGAGAATTCAAGCCATCAGCTTCGTTGGAAGTAACAAAGCCGGCGAATACGTTTATAGTCACGGTTCCGCTAACGGCAAGCGTGTGCAAGCCAACTTGGGGGCCAAAAACCATGCTGTTGCTCTGCCGGACTGTGATATCGATCAGACCGTCAAAGCCATCGCCGGTGCCGCTTTTGGCGCCGCTGGACAGCGATGCATGGCCTTGAGCGGTCTAGTTCTGCTGCCTGACTCTGACAAGTTGTTGACAGAATTGGTCAAGTGTGCAAAGACCCTAAACGTCAATGGGGGCTTCGAGAAACAGGTCGACATGGGACCGGTGATTACCCCTGAAAGCAAGGCCCGGATTGAGTCTTTGATCAGATCGGCTGAAGAGGAGGGGGCCACTGTCCTCCTCGACGGTAGACATGTTAAGCCATCCGACAGCAAATACGATCGCGGCAATTGGATCGGGCCTACAATCATCACTAATGTCAAGCCTCACATGCGCTGCTACCAGGAGGAGATTTTTGGACCAGTATTGGTTTGCTCGCAGGTTAACACCTTTGGCGAAGCGATACAGTTCATCAATGCCAACGAGTATGGCAATGGTGTAGCCATCTTCACGCAGTCAGGCTCAGCTGCTGACTACTTCCGTCGGAATATCGAGGCTGGCCAAGTCGGGATCAACGTGCCGATTCCCGTGCCGCTGCCCATGTTCTCTTTTACGGGCAATAAGAAGAGCGTTGCAGGAGGGGGCTCGAGTACCTTCTATGGGCGGCCGGGCGTCCGTTTCTACACCCAGCAGCAAACGGTCACCAGCAGATGGGCCCAGTCAGGCGGCAACGAGTCAGGCGGTGCTCAAGTTGTCATGACCTATAAATAAAATCCCGCGCGAGCTTGTTGACGGCTGAAAGGGAGGACCGGAATAGACCAGACCAAGCTCAGGCTTAGGCCGAAAACAGAAGAATAGTATAGAAAGGGATGATCAATTTTAAACCATAGATGTCTTATCACATTAACCAGGTTCCAAGTCCTGTGAAGTGGCAGTCCAATTACACGCGAAGCAGCTATTTGAAGGATAATTTGAACCAATCCAATCAAACGGAACAAAACCCAAGTGGTATTCGGGGTGTTGTGTTCATGCTAAGCAGCACGCGCCCGTTTGTACGGTTTGATCAAATATTCTCCTTGTGCAGAACCATCATGCCTCAAATGGAATTCTGTATTGGGTAGCTTCAGATAAAGTGTCTATCCAACCTCAAGTCACCGTAGCCTCATGCCGATGAATCTGGTAACTTAGCTCATCTTGCGCCTGCAATCACTTTTAAGGGATCGCCTCGAGCACAAATCTCGAGACAATCAAAATGTTTGTGAATTTTTGGGATCCACCTAATCTTGAACAAAGCTTCAGATAATTTAATCATTAAAATAATAGTAAGTACATCATGGACCATGTCTACTGGGTTCCAAAAAGACGGTCGCCGATATCCCCGAGGCCGGGCTTGATATGGCCTTTGGCATCAACCTCTGGGTCAATTGCGCCCGTCACAAACCTGGTGCTTTCGGGCCATACCCCAGCAGCCGATTCAATTCCGCCCTTACTTGCCAATATATTTACGACTGTGACACGGTCCACTCCCCAGTCCCTGGTCATGTCAGCGAGGCTCATTTCATGGCAAGAGATTGACACCATTACCTCAAGATGTTAATGGCTGCCGTGATGGTGCCACCCGTGGCCAGCAGAGGATCGAGCACATAGGCGTGCCGTATGCTAGGGTCCCTGGCCGGCAACTTGTTGTAGTACTCGACAGGCTGTAGAGAGCTCTTGTCTCGGAAAAGCCCCAGGTGGTAGATGATTGCATCCACGTTTTCGGGGAGCTCCTCCACGAACGCCTCGGTCATTTGCATACCAGACCGAAGGATCACCACAACCGCTATCTTTTCATCAGTAGCGTGTGAAGTGACGGCTTCCCAAGCGATCAATGTAGTAAGCTTGGAAGTAAGTCGTCGAACCTCCTTGGGCCTGAGAGATCGGTCTCGGAGCTGTTCGATCAGGGCGGGGACCCCTTCATTTGAACTTGCTACGATCGAAGCAGTCATTGTCAAGTTGGCCGGATATTCTTTTAATAAAAAAGAAAGTTTCTGTAGATGAAAAGACCTTTGACGATTTTTTAAAAAGAAAAAATGGTTGGTACGAATGGAGAGAGATCTGCTGCCCGCAGACAAGTTGCCAGTGCCTGAGGCCTTATACCAAGAAGAAAGACACATACAGACACATCAATATTAATCAATTAAGTGATTAGATATACCATAAACGGAGAGTGGAGTGCAAAGGGTGAGAGGGGTGGGAGGAGCCATGGGTAAGGATAGGCTGACACCCAGGAGTAGGGGGAGTAAGTGTGTGTAGGTTAGCAAGCCGCCTCTCCGCCCGGAATTACGGAGTAAGAGCCACGCGCCTCAATCCTGGGTCATAATCCCGGGGTGGAAATAGACATTCAGGTAGTTACCCCGTCACCCTCCCTCGATAGAGATATCAAGAGACCTTATCATACTATTCACACGCCCCTCTGCAGTACAAAGGACACGATGTGGTCAGAATGTGGCACTCCCATAAACGATGAAGAGATCCAACGAGCACCAAGAGCTCGAAGCTTCGAGGTTTCGCAATCAAAATGGAAACCGACAGAGACTACCTACTTTCCCTCCAAGCGGTCAGAGACCACGCTGTCAAGGTCCTCGACGCGGCCAGGTGCGGGAAGTTGAGGCACTTTGACTACGATGCAAGCCGCATGACCAAAGTTGCGGATTATGTATCTAATGTTATCGAGGTGAGTGACCTCTCTGCCTTCTTTACAACCAATGAAAGAGCTAAGTAGGTACGGGTTTCAGCGTGACTTTGGCCCGGACAAGTACGATACCATTCCTCCCCATGGTCGCTGGCAGCATTTTGAGACTGGAGGCATCTCACGCGTCAAAACCTTGATCAACGGATGGTCGGATGAAGCCGGTGTCGATAATGTCGAAATCACGCGTCGCTTGTTCGACTTGTTCTTTGTGTCAGTCCTTTTGGATGCAGGAGCTGGCGATGTCTGGCGCTTTGAGGAGCCTGGCACAGGGCAATTGGTCGCACGAAGCGAGGGCATTGCCGTGGCGTCACTCCATATGTTTGCAGCTGGTGCATTCAGTTCAGACAGCACTATGAAGGAAAGAGTAGATGGTATGCTCGTTTTCATCCTCCAGCCGTATTTTGACCCAGAGCTAATGCGTGGCCAAACAGGTCAGGGATTGATACAGTTGCAGGATTCTAACCTCATCAAACACTTTCAGTTATCGGCTGAGAACCCTATGGTAGGGTATTCTTCCCGTGTACAGCTGTTGCAAACTGTAGGGTCGTCTCTATTGAGTTTTCCGGATATATTCGGAGGATCAGGTCGTCCCGGGAATCTAGTTGGTCAGTAGCCATACTTGGATACTATTTCCAAACTGCATGCTAAATGTTTTTTTCTTTAGACTATCTGTCAAACAGAGCATCTGACTCCAAGACTTTGGACTTTGAGCAGCTTTGGTCATGCCTACAAGATGTTCTTATACCTTCGTGGCCAAAAGGTCGAACTGTCTTCAATGGCCAGCCTATGGGGGATGCGTGGCCCCTCGATCTTCTCGCCGTTATTGCTGACGAGCAAGGAGACAAGCGGGCTAGCAGCAGGATCCAGCCCTTTCATAAGCTCACTCAGTGGCTCGCGTACTCAGTATCCGTCCTTTTTGAGAGGCAACTAGGATACAGCTGGGAAAATATGCAGCTAGGGACTGGACTACCCGAGTACCGTAATGGCGGATTATTCGTTGACTTGGGTGTCCTGAAATTGAAGCCCGAAGATTTGAAAGACGGACAGAAGACGTCGGGTCAAGAACTTGCTCAATTTGATGCATCCTCAGACATCGTCGTTGAATGGCGTGCCATGACCGTTGCGTTGCTAGATGAGTTGCACCAGATGGTGGTAGATAAATTCAGACCTCGAGGAGTCACTTTGAGTCTTCCCCAGATGTTGGAGGCTGGAACATGGAAGTCAGGACGGGAACTGGCGGCTAAGCTGAGACCTGATACCAAGTGTAGCCCAATTCTAGTCATCAGCGATGGCACTCTGTACTAGTCGATTGAATTAGTAGATAATCCATGCCTTCCACAATGCCGTTGATAAATGCAATATGCACAATGAAGCCTCACTACAAATGCCATCAGTGCTATCAATATTCGTAAATCCTCATGTACAGGGATCATCTTAATTCTGTCTCACTGGATGCGATGCTTCAGTTGTAATGAGAAGCAAAAAGGCGGAGCAATGCGCAAATCTCATCCCAAAGAACACCTTTTTGGAGTTGCAGAGGCTACCAAATAGACTGTGACTACATAATAATTGCATTTGATGGTATTCACAAGTAGTAAGATCGCGCGTAAACACTTGATGATCATTCATTCGCCGACTCATTTCAGCTCCAACAAAGAAAGACAAACATACGTTTTGATGGTAGATTAGTTCACTGTCATTGGATGCGCGATACGTTGGGAGATCAGGAACAAGCAAGCAGCTCTCCCCGCTGAATGGACGCATTTCCAGCGTCTTCTATCACCATTCTCCTCCTAATTGTCATGTAGCTACGCCATGGGGCATCCTGAGAAAAGTGTGCGACTGATAAAGAAAGGTGTGTCCTTTATGTCCCGCACCCTATCTATAGAGGGGTCCCGTCACTCTCACGATTCCACACACCCTAGTGCGACACACGCCCGGGGTAGGCTGGAAGTATGGAGCCAGAGAGATTGATCTCTACTGCTATAATCAGAGCAATGATGATGCTTCATCTTTAAAGCACGGTATTACACCGTGAGATTTTGAGCTCGTCATTCTCAATCCATATTATTTGATAATACAGCATCGAGCTTGAACTCTTGTCGTTGGCTATATTCCATCACGCAAGGTCCAGGAAAGTCTACTATAGCGAACATGGCATCTGAGAATGATAAAGAGCCCCGGGCTAACCCTCTCGACTCTCTTTTCAAAGAGCGCATAGTGGTTCGTTAAACTTGCCTTTTCTTTTTCTTTTCCTCGCAGAAACATTAAACAAGACGCCGCTGACCTGCCCAGTTAACCACCTATCCCGGCCAAAGTGTCGTGGACCCTGTCGATTTGGATTGGGGCAACCCGGATCCCAAGAAGCGAGGACCAGTCATCGTCTCACGGTCCAAGGGCACTTTGAAGAAGCGCAACGCTATCGGTGCTCATGGTGGAAGCTACGCTGTCTATAATGCCTTGGCCATTGCTTCAGGCGAACTTCAACCCGACTTCCGTCCTAATTTTGACAATACACAACCGACCTTCGTTCCTCCGCAGCAAGAGGCATGGGGAGACCTGAGCAAAATTGTGTCTATGGATCCCTTCGGTCATGATGTTGCTACCTTGTTTAAGAAACATATGAACGAGGGTGTCGACATACGGCCAACCATTGCCATCACACGCGCTCACATGCGTGTTGCTGAGATCATCGACTCTATCAAATGTGGGAAACTTTCAGTTGATGGAGAGGTCATTACCAACGAATTGGGAGACGTCAGGGTTACCAAGGCTGCCGTTGAACCCGTTTGGCATCTCCCGGGCGTCGCCTCTCGATTCGGAGTAGATGAGGGAACTCTGCGCCGTACGCTCTTCGAGTTTACAGGAGGCAGCTATCCCGAACTGGTTACTCGCCCCGACATGAAGGTGTTTTTGCCCCCAATTGGAGGCCTGACTGTGTACATATTTGGTCCCCCCGAGCGGGTATCAGATCCATCTGTGAAGCTGGCCCTTCGAGTTCACGATGAGTGTAACGGCTCCGACGTCTTTCAATCCGATATTTGTACTTGCCGGCCATATCTGGCATTTGGAATAGAAGAAGCTATCAAGGAGGCTCAGAATGGTGGTTCTGGCGTGGTCATTTACTTCCGAAAAGAGGGCCGAGCACTTGGCGAGGTCGTCAAGTACCTCGTTTACAACTCTCGCAAGCGAGGTGGTGACACTGCCGACAAGTACTTCGCAAGGACGGAGAACATTGCCGGTGTTCGCGATGTAAGTACCCAAAACTCACTACTCTTTATCTGACGTGTTTCTAACCGTTTTCCAGATGCGATTCCAAGCGCTGATGCCCGATATCCTCCACTGGCTGGGGATTAAGAAAATCGACAGAATGCTGTCCATGTCCAACATGAAGCATGACGCTATCGTGGATCAAGGAATTCCAATCTACGAGCGCTGTCCGATTCCCGATGGTAGGTTTCGCCCTCGGATATAGCAAAGAAGAGGCTAACATGATCAGAACTGATTCCAGCCGATTCCCGAGTTGAGATTGACGCCAAGATCAATGCCGGGTACTTCACGAATGGAAAGAGGTATACTGATGACGAGCTGAAGGAGGTCAAAGGACGGGGCTGGCAGAGCTGGGAAGACGTAACCCACTGATGAATACCTTTGCATTTTCAGGCGTGATTATCTTCAGTTTTTAATTTTACTTGGTTCGTAACCCTTATGAATACGTCGAAACCTCCTTCCAAACTCCGTTAATCTTCAACATTTCTTATTCGTACTTCTATCATTTGACTGGCCCGACGGGCAAATCTTGGAACGCCGTCAGACTTTTGGTGCTGACATGGAGTGACAAGTTCGTCCTTGATTTAGAACAAACTGAGAGATACAGCCGTGAGAGACGTTCGACAAGTTATTCGATGCGCTCCTTATTTCTTAGGATTCCTGGCAGCACAGCGTTCCGAGAATCACACTCCATCGCCCAGAAATCTCTTTCAATCAGTAGTAACTTGATATCATTGCTGCGGGCTGGACTATTGTAGGTAATCGAGCTTCATATAACTATGTACGTGCCAGGGACCTTTCTCGTAACAAGACCTGTAGTTGCGGAATTACCCCAATGAGCCAGAGGGCTCTAGCGAATCTTCCTGCCACATTGTCATGATGGTCTTGGCTACCGTATAAAACTGCCATTGAGCCGCACCCATGCCATGAAGATCTATCTCCCGATTAGTTTACCCGTCTCACAGTCTTGGTTTGGGGAAACTTACCGCCCAGGAATGACTCTTTGTTAGTTGTCCGCGGCACGGAGCCTAACGAGGCTGCGAATAGTGTCAATGCTGTCAACTTGTGCCATCAAAATTACCGCTTACCAATCACAGGAATGTTGATCCCAATCTGACCGACGTTGACCTCACGGGAGAAAGATTTGGCGGCCTTGGGACTGGAAGTAAATATTGTGCAACCGTTTCCGTCTGTGTATGGACCAGCAATTAGCGGATTTGCTTAAATAAAATATCTTTACTTGAATACAAATACTCCCAGGGCGTAAAATCATATGGGAAGTAAGGATGAAGGGGGGTGCCAGGTGAAGATAGGTATAGAAGAACTTACAGCGATTCTCATTGATCAGGTCAATTGCCTGTTCCATAGTAGCGACGTGCAGGCACAGTAATACAGGCCCGAAAATCTCCTCTTGATAGCACTGCATGTACGGCTCGACGTTGGTTAGGATCGTAGGCCCAACGAAATTACCATCCGGATACCCCTCCACGTAGCAACTTCTGCCGTCCAGGAGCACATGAACGCCATCTTGCTCGGCCTCGTTAATCATAGCCACCACCCGCTGCTTGGCGGCCGGGCTGATCAGAGGTCCAAGTGACACTGCCGGATCGCTGCCACAACCGACAACCAGGGAATTCGCGATGGATGCCAGTTCTCCCAACCACTCGTTCGAGCTGCCCACAAAGATGGATACACTAGATGCCATGCATCTCTGACCAGCGGCACCAAACGCACTGCCTGCGAGCGCGTAAAGGGTTGACGTTTTACAGGCATCGGGCATCACTACGGCGTGATTTTTGCCGCCGCATTCCACTTGAACTCGCTTCCTGTTTGCTCTCGCATGTTCGTAGACTCGCTCCCCTCCAATATCTGATCCTGCGTAATGAATAGCCATGACCGCCGGCTGCGACACGAGGCAGTTCACGATAGCAGGACCTCCGTGAACAATATTGAAAACTCCCGGGGGAAATCCAGCGTCCCTAAAACACTCCGCTATGATCGTTGATGTGCTTGGTGCCCGCTCTGATGGCTTCAAGACAATGGAGTTTCCTGTCAAAAGTGCGACTGGGATAGTCCAGAAGGGGATCATAAACGGAAAATTGTAAGGTGTAACAGAAACACACACTCCCTGTCACATCACCGCTCAGTCAGCGTCAGAATTGAGAAAATAGCAGGGGCCTTTCATCTACTACTTGGGCATCTAAAGGGACATGATGCTTACCAGAGGGTCATATGTAACATGCGTGTTGGTAGATGTTCCGGACCAGCAGCTGCCCTTCAAGTCGCTGGCTGCTCCAATAGCTGACAGTACAGCATCGAGACCTCTTTCAAACTCTGTCTCAGCATCCGGTATTGTTTTTCCAATCTCGGATACCAAGCTGGAGATCTAGGAGAGAGCAAGCTTAGTATGAAAGTACTGTTACAGCAGGAACACCACAAACTTACAATTCTATGGCGACTCAGCTGTATAGAGTTCACTAGATCCAGCAACTTGGCCTTCCGTTGGTGAGAGGATGTGAGAGCCCATGATACCTGAGCTTCTCGAGCTACATTCACCGTCTGCTGAACCTCGATAAGGGTTGATTCGGGTACCCGCGAGAGGAAACGTTGTGAAGCCTTAGGGCCAAGCGCGTTGTGAGTAGATATAATCGATTATTTGAGCATCGTTTGCAACTGACCGGATCATGGACTTTGGTCCATATTCTAGTTTTAGACTGCAAAAATGTGTTGTTGACGAAGTTGTGAGCCGTGCTGACTATGCCATCGATCGGCTGGAATGAAATAGGCTTTCGAGACAATCCAATTAGCAACGAAAGCCAAAAATAAAGCCAGTTCCCATGATCGAACGTACCTCAATACTGGGAATGAATAACGACGAGGGAGGTGTAGATAGATCAGAGCGGAGATGGGTATCCTCTGGGCTAACGTTCGCCATAACAGCCTGGGGGCTAGTTCCATCGAAGGAGAACTCGGGCTGTATTGTAGCGGAGGGTGTGAGGGGGGAAACATCGATTGTCATGGTATCCGATGGACTGTGACACGTGGAGATGATAGGATAACTGACTGAATCGCCAGTACGTTGTGCTTGGGAGAGAGCTGGGATGATCATCCAATAAGTCAATTAGTCCTATGCGATCGACCTGCTGTTCAGTACGAGACACGCGATCAGGCCGATGTATAGATCAGAGTATGGATGAGCAAGGAGGCCACACAGAGACATGTTGTTTCATCTAACTTTGGCATTATACCCCGCGCCTTCGGTAAAAACTCTCACAAATCAGTTAGAAGGCAATTGACTGGGTATTTCGTACGATGGCAGGGCCGACGGGCCGCCGGCCGTATTTTTGAGAGATAACTCGGATCGAATTCACAAGTCCCGGAGAACAGTCCAATTCCGCTACTTCCGTATAAATCCGGACCCAGGACAGATAATCTTCCTAATCCACTTATCGGCACCTTATCTTTGGCTTCGACCGTTTCTCACACAGTAGGCCCACGTCGACATCTTATCTTTCGCAACTCACGACCGTATACTGAACCTCAACCTCGGAATCTTCACAGTTCAAAAGTAGTAGCATGCATATCGCGTTCACCTAGCTTGGATCCCCAAGTCCTAATACCCGAATATCACTCCGACGAGATACCTAGGTAGCTAAAGCGTGTTGTCTCCCTACCCTATAGGGGCCCGGGATTTTACCATGACCAAATGATATGTTACTGATAATTATGAACTGTGTAAGCAATTAACAAACAGAGTATTAATTGAAAATAACGGCCCAAGTAGGTACTATCTGGTTCCAATTTCACTATACTCCTATATTGCATCTTCCATTCATGTTTCAGTTCTACAGTACAACTTTGTCAGTTACATGGACTTGAATTCGTTGGCATAGAAACCCCGTGATAGGGATAATAGGCCGTACTGGTATTGAATCCACTAATGCTTGATCTCAATCATTCATCAGTCGAAAGCATTCCAGCAACACTAGCTGAAGTTAGTGTAGCGATAATACCCGAGATGAGAGCTGAAACAGCCACACGAGACACAGCACCTGAGCGACCTGGGGCGATCTGCGATAGAACTCCCATCTGAGTACCTAAGGATCCAATGTTGCCAAAACCCTGGTAGAGAAGGTATTAGTAAAGAATGGGTTAAAGCTGAAACAGGTGTTAATTACTCACGCAGCATGCATAGGTCGCGATCAGCTTAGAACGGCTGGTCATACTGGTGTAGGGCTCGTCTTGCGACAATGCAGAAAAAGCCGTGAACTCATTCGTGATAATCTTGAGACCAATCAGCTCCCCAAAAGACCGAAGGTCTTGGTTTGGTACACCAAGAAGCCAGGCAACAGGATACATTAGATATCCCAAAACCAGCTGCAAGGTCAGTTCTGGCTCTGTGATATTCCAATATTTCCCCCACCAGGTTAGGAAACCATTGATCAACGCAACGAACGAGATGATGCAGAGCAAGGTGGAAACAATCATTCCAGCAATCCTGAGACCGAGCCAAGCGCCATTAGCAAACGCGTGTAAAGCATTGCTGGCCTTTTCTTCCTCGACTGCAGGCACCACGATGTCTCCTGAGGTTAACGTTTCTTCCGTCTCTGGGTAACGCAATTTGGAAATCGCAAGAGAAGCAGGGATCGACATGATGCAGGATGAAACCAGGGCCTGAGGGTTTAGGCCAAGCCCGATGTAAGCAACGAGCATAGATCCAGAAATTGTGGCAAAACCACACGTCATGACTTGGTGAATCTCGGCGTTGGTTAGATGGGGCACGAAAGGGCGAATAAGCATGGCCGACTCCCCTTGCCCAACAAAAGGGGTTGCAGCTGCTACGACGGCTTCAGCGCCGGAGACGCGAAGTGTCCAGAAGAAGAATTTGCCAATCTTTTGAACAAACCACTGCAGAATACCAAAGTGATAAAGCAAGGTGATGATGGAGATGAAGAAGATGATCGGCGGAATAACGCCAATCAGGAACCAGGAGAGGTCAGCCACTGACTCGTCTGTGAGGAAAATGACACCTTGCTTGGCAAAGGTAAGTAACGTCCGCGCTAGAGTCGAGATGAAATTGAAGATGTCGTAGCCAACGCGAGTTTTTAGGACGAAGAGTGCGATGATGAACTGCGTCAACATGCCTCCAATAACGGTATGCCATGGGATTTTGCGTCGGTCGCAGGAAGTTGTAGCCAGTCCTGCAACCATGACCGCCAATCCAAAGAGAGATATGGCTCTACTGGATCGAGTATTGTCGCCGGTCTCTGCAGGGATAAAGGTGCCTGCTAAGATGACGGCGACTGTGAAGACGGCAGCCGCTGGCTGATGAAACTCGGAAGGGATAGCGTCGTAGGCCTTGCTGAACGTATATGACCAAGCCACACAGACAGGATTCCAGACGATCTCGACTGGAATCCACCAGAAGATGAGTCTAGCGCTGATGGCAAGATATAGAAGGAAGGGAATAAGCCATCCCAAATTATCGGATCGATGAAAAACGAGGCCGTAAATCCACCATCTGACCGGACTGTTAGTGGTGTGTCATTGGAAAGCTGGCGACTGACTCACGCTGTCCAGACCATCCAGAACACCAGGTGAAAGGCGAGTCGAATCCTGGAGCTGATGGAGAATATAGTTCGGGTTTCCCCTATATCACTATCCTGGTGAAGGTCTCCATTCGCATCTTGAGATCCGCTAGCTTTCAGAGAAGAGGCGTCCGTCTTGGTGGTACTTTCGACTTTGGCTGTCTTTTCGTTGATCTCTAGATCTTGAGGATAATTCTGATTGGCGTGATTACGGCGTGCCTTTGACTCGTGTTGCTGAGGCAAGACCTCAAGGGAAGGATGGTC
>JALNIO010000821.1:11420-31323 GCA_023509875.1 Rugonectria rugulosa | reverse complement strand
TTTTTTTTTTGAAATATGCGCAAGAGAGAAAGCTTGACAAGATTTCAATTGAAAAAGAAATACAGCGGCCTATTTAAGTGAAATCAATAGCGTACGCGATAAGCACACGGCGCATCCAAGTATGCGCCGCATGAACGGGATTATACTCAGACCCTTATCAAGATCCTGTTCCCCCTGCATCACTATTCGCCCCTGAGCAGAGCTACATGTAATCTTGTAGGACGTGAGCAAAAAATGAGAAGAACCCAGATATCTAACCACCGAGACAATAAGAGTCGATAGCGGGAGTAGTACTATATGCCCCGGGATGAAGCACATCGCTTTGAATGGCCAAAATCATGATCAAATGGACTTCATACTTGCTAGACGAGCGTATGATTCTGTATTGATAACCCCTCTCCATGAAAAGATATACTGTAATTCCGAGCGGATAAAAGGCTTCTAGAACGTCAGAGAAAGCTCACTCGTCGGACTTGGGCAAGCCTTTCACCAGATAGCGTTAGCTATAACAGTAACCCCGAAGCCACGGCATCATCTGTGGACAAGAAAGATAACAATACGCCAATTTAGAGCTCCTAGCTAACCATGAGCAGCTGGTAACAGATTCTACGTCAGCGATTCTAAACTCGCGCATTGCTGATATCTGCCGCAGGTATCGACGCAGCCTCCTTCGGGCGCCATTAATGACACAAAGCATCACTACAGCAGTACTCTTCGCGGCTGGTGATGTTACGGCGCAACAGTTGGTGGAAAAGAGAGGTCCGGAAAAGCACGAGTTGGCGAGAACAGGACGCATGCTTCTTTACGGTGGCAGTAGGTTGCACACTTGACCCTGACAAGAGTACTGAGTGCGTCAAGCTCACTCTCTCAGCTGTGTTTGGCCCTGCAGCCTTCACCTGGTACAGGTTTCTCTCTCACAATATTACCGTACGCAATCAGGCTATGCAGGCTTTTTGCCGTGTAGCCTGCGACCAACTCATGTTCGCTCCCGTTTGCAACGGGGTATTCTTGTTAAGCATAGCTCTTTTCGAGGGCACTAGCCCGACGAGGAAGCTCTTAGAGAATTACGTTGCGGCCATGAAGATGAATTACACACTGTGGCCTGCTGTTCAGCTCATCAACTTCAGCTTTGTTCCGCTCCAGTACCAGTTATTGGTGGTCAACAGTGTCAGCATCGGATGGAACGCTTTTCTGAGTATCTTGAACAGTTCAAGACTGCCAGCTGCTTGAGGGCAAGTTGTCACACTATCGGGATGAATGTATGGAGGGGGAAAGGGTGGGCAAGGCTAGGTACGGGTTTCAAAGCATCCGCGGGTTTCTTAGGGTGGCTTCATTGTTGGGATATCGTGTAATGACACCATTTACTACCAAAGGACGGGAAGGATGAGTTCTATTCACAGATTCGTATCTTATCATGGTCACTGGAGCCGAGGTCTGCTGGCGTCACGCTGACGTCTGTGATCGTATGACCGGCTTGAGGGAAAGTGGATGTGATGAAAGGGTTCCAAGACCATCCAATCCTTCGGCGTGGACTGTGGAGGCCAAAGCAGCATCTTGACGCTGTTCCACCCACGTAGATCCGTAGATTCCACCAAGCCTGGGTGTTCCATACTACCATGCAAGATTGTGCGTTACGACTCATTTGTGTCAACAATTTTGTACTTTTTAAAATAAAAATTGTCTTGATAGCGAAACCTTTACTGTATTTTGTTCCGGAAACACAGTGGAAAGACCTTTATTGCCGATTTTCTTGGATCCTGTTACGAATCTGTTCAGCGCTGTGGTGGCCCAAATCACGCTTACTCTGAGAAGGCGTTCGGGTTTACGAAGAGTCGGATAGGCTTCTCTGTGCGAGCCCGGATTTGCGGATTTACAGACACGGAGAACGTCGCTCACAAGCAGTTTGCTCCGGCGGATGAGATCTTTGGGAAAACAAATCCCATACAATACGATAGTGGTATTGTACATGACTTGGCCTAGTGCCCTTGACGCATACTTTATCCCCGTATTCTACTTGCCTTGACATGTTAGTTCTTAGTCGTATCTTCTCAAACATCCCCGTATCGTAGAACAGGGATCATTGGCCTCTCTTTGTTTGGACTCTATACACAATGACCGTCATTACAAGAGTGGCAAAGGTTCCCAAGGTGGCCGGCCGGCATGTCGTAAACGGTGTTTTCGCACATCGTCGAGCATTCAGCCTGTCCATCAACAAACGATCTGACACCTCATTGCGCAGCCTCGGAAACATCCTGCAAGTATCTGAGGAAGTTCGGGACGCTATCGCCACGAACAAGCCAGTTGTGGCGTTTGAGTCTATAATATACACCCACGGCGCTATCGGCGATCTCGGAGTAGAGGAAATTGTTCGTCGCAATGACGGTGTTCCAGCTGTTTGCGGCATCCTTGCAGGTGTACCGACGGTCGGCCTTTTGCCACACGAAATCGATAGGATGATAAACGAGAAAGCCCACAAGGTTTCTCGCAAGGACATTGCGTCTGTCGTTGGAAAGGTAAGCCAGGCCCTATCGACCTTGACAGGAGCAGTATGTTGACAATGTACGCACAGGGACTCTTGGGCATCAAAGAGCATGGCGGAACTACCATCTCAGGAACAATGATCCTGGCAGAGCTCGCCGGAATTCGCGTATTTGCCACTGGAGGCCTTGGAGGTGTTCACCGCGGCGCCGAAAACTCGATGGACATATCTGCCGACCTGACAGAGCTTGGACGAACTCGCGTGGCAGTCGTTGCGTCTGGTTGCAAGGGCTTCCTAGATATTGGACGAACCCTGGAGTTCCTTGAGACCCAAGGCGTTACCGTCTCAACTTTTCTACGTGGTCGCCCCGCCGATCAAGTAACCTTTCCAGCTTTCTGGGCAACCGACAGCGGCTACAAGACACCACACACGATGAGGGACGAAGAAGAGGCTGCGGCGATCATCCTAGCTCAGGAGAAGATGCAGATTCAGACGGGCATGTTGCTTGCCAATCCAGTCCCTGAACAGGATTCTATCCCTACGGCTGAGACGGATGCGATCGTGGAGCAAGCCGTTGCGGAATCCATAGCAAAGGGGATATCTGGCAACCAGAACTCACCCTTCATTTTGCAGCGTGTCAAGGAGCTTTCGCAAGGGAGGAGTGTCGCAGCGAATCTTGCCTTGGTCCGATCCAACACCGAGTGTGCCACCAAGGTCGCGGTAGCACTATCCAAGATGCTGAGTGAGGATATGGATGTTAGGACACCGTAAGAGTTTGCTCAAATATGGTTTGAATCGCTGTGTATTTAGTCCAGGTCCTAACTTGGTATTACATAGTGCTGCCGTCCGATCAATAAACTTCATGCCGAATCGCCCTCAAGATTTGAAACCGGAGGTACGAAGTACCTTAGTGAGAACAATCCACGGACTGCCATCCGGATCATGTCTCAGAGTACTTTTGATACTAGTGTTACAGCTAACAATTTGAACAGGTATTACCTCAGGCAGATATATTGGTTGCAGGTTCCGTCGCCATGGATCTCAACTGCAACTACAAGAGGACTGTCGAAGAGAAGAGTTCACAGCCGCACCTTTACACATCTAACCCGGGGCGGGTCAGCCAGTCTGTCGGAGGCGTTGGTCGAAATGTTGCTCTTGCCGCTCACAGAGTTAGTTCTGGTACTGGGGTACGATTTCTCAGCGTAGTGGCTGATGACTTGTAAGTATCGAGACTTACTCACAGAAGCTTGCCAATCTTGTCATAAGTTGCTCATCTTCTCCTCTGCAGGGCAGGAAACTCAATCATCTCATCTCTAGCCTCCCTGGGAATGGACGTATCTTGCGTTAGCAAGCTCGATGCGACATCTCCAGGGAATGGCGCCAAAACTGCCAAATACGTCGCCGTCAACGGATCAGATAATGATCTCTTTTTAGCTATGGCAGACATGAACATTTTCGACTCCAACATCCACTCAAAAGGTTGGGATCGCATAATCGCCCAATCTATGCCGAGATGGTTGGTTGTGGACGCCAATTGGAATAGTTCAGATATCGCGTCCTTGACCAAAGCAGCGAAATCGCGCGGTGCGCGAGTCGCTTTTGAGCCCGTTTCACAGGTCAAGTCTGAGAGACTTTTTGATGACAGGAGTAATCTCCATGTTTTCCCTCATCAGAGTGTCGATTTGTCAACGCCAAATCAATACGAGCTTGGGTCTATGCACAAGGCTGCAAGGAGAAACGGACATCTCGGGACCTCGCAATGGTCATCGATTTATGGGAGCGTCAGAACCCCGGCCTTGGAAGCTCATTTATCGACGTTGGCATCCCAGCACAACCTCGATATCAACGCACTGCACCAGATCACCGAGCTCTTACCATATATTCCTACATTGATCACAAAGCTGGGCTCGAGTGGTGCGGTTGTGGTCCAACTGGTTCCTCCGCACGATCCCAGACTAAGCGATCCGTCCGAGAGTCAGTACATATTCAAGTCGCCTCCCTTTTTAAAGAATGACGAGGTGGCCGGAGTCTATATACGGTTTTACCCACCAGTCGAAAAGGTGGACAATGTAGTCTCAGTCAACGGGGCTGGCGATACATTTCTAGGTGTACTCATCGCAGGGCTGGCCAGTGGCGGTAGGATAGAGAAGCTGATTGATGTTGCACAAAGGGGAGCCGTCATGACCATACGGAGTCACGAGTCTGTGAGTCCTTCGCTCGGTGCTCTCAAGAGCGAGGTCATGATGGCAGCAACTTCATAGATCTGGGCCGGTGTGCTTTGTGCCTACTGTCCACAATGACGTGTGAATATGGCACGAGTACAGATATTCTAAAATTCAACCACTTTAAATAGTGTATCAATGCCGCCCTAAGTTGGCTAATTAGGAACACGTCTAGTAATAATCATCCATTGCTCACCCGCGCTTTTCAGTAGAATTCGAAACATGGTGTTCTTTTTGCTCGTGAATTTTATGATGGAATACTTCGCTACTGGCTTTTCACTGACTGTAACAATTGGGTAAGACCTTTATACCACAGAGCAAATGATTGATCAATAATGACATCGGTTGCAATTACTATAGCACGCGACAGCTCATTTAAGCCCTACCCCAAGCCGCAACATGTGCTGCAGTTCCTCAACAAGTTTTAGGGACTCCCTCTCTAGTCATACCTACCTATGTTACATAGATATACCTTCCAATTGATCGAGGAAAAATATTTTAAATTGTTTACGACATTTTAACTAGAATATATACCTTTTCCAACCCGAGACGGCTTTTTGTAATCAACCTCGTCACAAGTTTGGTAGAGAAGCCTCGCAATGCTAATGGATAATCATGATCCCTATGGCTTACTCCGCATTACCCCGCGTCTCAATGGCATGCAGATGTATGGCTGTTTGGCTCTGCCGGCCGCAGGCTACGCAATGTGTGCAGGTCTAACTAGGTAAAAAGGAGATATGGGTGAGTCTTTTCTTATCAACTTATCTAACCTTCTTCGATAGGACTAACCCGGTATCCACAAGTAACTTAAAGGCTGGCCGGATTTACACATTATGACCTGCGCACTTCTTCCTTTTCAATCACGCCAGCCCCGACTCGTTGTACATGTCAACCCACTATTACATCGGAATTGACTCCCAAGACTCTGGATGTCCATGCGGAATAAAAATCCGAAAGCCTGCGAGCCGTGCCGTCGCCGCAAGGTCAGGTGCGATGGCCATATGCCCTGCAGCCATTGCCGGTCCGAGCCTTTGGCATGCTCGTACCGCCTGAAGGCTCGTAACCGCGCCCCGTCTCGTCCCCTGCGCGAAACTGCTCGATCAGATCCAGGCCCAGCAGCTGTAACGTCACAAATCCGACACACACAACGAGATCTGGAGCCTGTACAGGAGCATTTGCCGTCGGACTCCCCATCTGCAGCCGCCGTGGAGACATCCATTCAAGAGCCCAGCCCCCAATTGTACGAGAGCGTCGCTGTTACGCATCGTGCACCCCAGTTAACCGATAGCTCGCAATTATTCTACGGGCCCTCGTCTACCTTTGCGTTTATCCAACAGGTCTATCGAATCATCCGCGCAAAGGGATCCTTGAATGCGTCCTTGGATGACAACCGTGAGGCGGACCACGATGAGGCAGGACTGGATGTGTTCAAGCAGCGCAACGTCTTCTTTGGCGTGCCGTTGAGAGCAGATCCGCTGGCACGTCCTCTGGATGGGTCTCGCGACCTCTCAGTCTTGATTGCCAAACCACTCGCTGCGTCTCTCTTGGCCAAATTCCAAGCTTGCAGCTATTTATTCTTCCCCTTTTCTACATCATCTGCTCTAGATAGCCTCTTGGGTGAAGCATACGACGCCAGAACTCCCTTGACACCGCTGAAAAAGTCGTACCTTCTTCTCGTTCTAGCTATCGGTGCCCTACAATCGACTTCCCACGCCGAGCTCGCAGACCAGATGTTCATAGAGGCTAAGCGAGAGGCCACCGCATACGAAGATGCGGTAACTATTCCCGCCATTCAGTTGTCACTACTCATGGCAGACTATCAGATCAACATGGGCAGACCAAGCTCAGCATATTTGCACGTGGGCAGTGCATGCCGTAAAGGAATGGCTTTAGGCTTAGCTCACATCACCGCGGGCCATGCGTACGAGCAAACCCAGGAACGCAGTGCGACGCTGTGGTCCCTCTATTATCACGAAATGTAAGAAGCTTGGGCACCTTTCTTATTCAGTATTTGTGGGAGGCTTGAATTCTGATCTCTTTTCGTACATATACAGTTGGCTAGCTATGATGGCAGGTAGGAGAAGTATGATACGAGAGGAGGACATTGGCTGGCCGTATCCCGATGGCCAACGGCTTCTAGCCGATCTCTGCTGCGCCGGTGCCATCATGGAAGATATTTCAGCCTCGCTTTATAACCAAAGGACCGACACCCTGGGTACTCTGTACGATAAGGCTCAAGCGCTCCATCGCCGGCTCAAGCAATGGGGCCAGTCTTTGGGAATCGGTTCGTTGTCTTCGTCTCGAACACAAAGCCCGGATAACCTGATGACCACATTAACTCTACATAATGGTCGGTTGATGATACGTTCATATAAAATGACATGAGAAGAGTAGCTAACTAAACAATAGTTTACTTCCATCTTGTTCATACTATCTTTCGGCCCTTCTTGATTGCCGAGTCTGCCCTTCAGCATAGCGGGCACAACAGGCAAACGGGAGAACTTTGGCTTCGACAAGCGTGTAGACACGCTACAGATGCGGCTGTTGACTCTATCGTGTTCATGGAATCAATGCTTCAGAAGATTGACTTTTCCAAGGTCAGTGTCGACGACAATTGCCTGGCATTCCTTCAATCCCGCGAGAGGCTAACTGACGAAAGGTTCGACGCCAAGATTCGTTCTTCATCGAAGCAAGCTGCATTGTCCTACTATTCGACTCACTACGCCATCCCTCCAAACATTTCAATAACCTTCTTTACATCAATATGGCTCTAACTTGTTTGCGAGCTATGGTTCAAGACGATCCGGTCACGAGCGTAGCCCTATCAATTGCCCGCATTTTGAACGCTGTTCAGGATGCAATTGCTGGCAATGACGTTGCGATGAGGAATTCTACAAACGAATCTTTCCAATCATATTTGCAACCACGTTTACCAAATCCAATTCCCGACACCTCAAGCTCAACTATCTACAATGCTGCAGGCCTCAGCATATCAGATGGGCAGCAAGCTCCTCAGGAACAGGAATCCTTCGCGCACGACTTCCTTCCACCACATGCTGAAACTCAGTCTGTCCCTATGCCACATACGACCTCTCTTTTCGACCTTCTCACCGTTGATTTATCAAGCTACTTCCCGTTGGACATGGAGTCTAATGAAGTTTCGTGAGACGACAGTCGACGCCACTGACAACGAAGCTGAACACCAAATCTCTATCAAGTCTGTCTCTGTAGCACCTTGGTTTTTATTCATATCCGATCCCATTGATCTAATTATTCCCGGGTGAAGAGTACAGAGTGGAGGCTAGTCCGGAGCGGTCAAAGTCGGACTTATTAACAACAAGGCGAGCTACCACTTGCATGATGCGGCTGCCTATCGCTACGTATGAGTATGTAGGATGCCCGAGAAGGAGATAATGTACCCAGGAAAAGATGAACAATGACTAAAGATTTAGTTGAGGCCTGTTCAGGAGTCGAGTTCAGTTGTCAGAAAATGGACACTCGTCTCACCTGGCTTGTCTTCACTCGATAATAATTGGTGAAGCTCGATCTGATCCCGCAACCAAGTCCTGGATCTTACGATTCCCGAATAAAAGAGAGTGCTCCATGACGACCTGCTTATACGTCTATTCTCTTGATTTCATGCCACACATTCAGATAAACATTAGTCGGATCCATGGCAAATTTATAAGCTCTGGACGTGAGAGAGCAGATCTCGCATCCCAGAAGAGTTTCTTCTTGAAGTTTAGTGTGAAGAGAGTAATTCAAATTCTCGCAGCTAGCGTATCAGCAGTGGCAAAGTTTTGCGTATCAACCCAGTTTGTTACAATCACAAATGGGAGCGGTCATAACAATCACCCTGATCAACTTACCCCGGTAGATAATGAGCCCTCCCGAGCGATACGTAGCTCCGAGCAACGGAACAAGAATCGGACTTACGGACTTAGATTTCACAAGACCCACTCCGCTTCGCTTCGCTCCTGATTCGGCGAGATTCACGTAATAATGTCGCGCAAAAGACCAATGTCCCTTGTGTCTTCACAGGGCCTCCCCAACCTATATCTCTTGTGACACATGATTACCTAGCTTGGAGTAGCTCGATCCCGAAAACCAGAGCTTGAGTCCACTGCGCAGCTATTGAACCCTCAAGCTATTGCGCCTGTCATCACTGAGCTCGCCACTGTCCGGATTAGCAAGGTGTCATGCTTTTGAACACGATAGCATTACGCGGCTCCTGTAACCTTTGCCGCTTGGCAAAGAGTACGAGGTGGCTGTCTCTGGAAAGTCAGAGGACCACGGTCGTTGCACGTGTACCGTCTAGTCAATTTTCGAGACATCTCAGCACTGGCAGTCGACAAGCAACGCCACCGTTTGCTTTTGCCTTCGAGTAAGTCATCAAGGTCGTCTTCAAAGCGTTGAGTCATTTTCCATACTGACAGTCATCGCAGTATTGACGGTGTCTTGCTTCGCGAGTCAAAGCCAATCCCTGGAGCCGCTGAGACTTTGAAGTATCTCCAAAATAACGGAATCCCATTCATCTTGCTGACCAACGGAGGTGGGAAACACGAATACGAGAGGGTTCAGGATTTGAGCGACAAGCTCAAGGTCAAGATATCCGCTGAGCAGTTTGTCCAATCACACACGCCCTTCAAGTATCTCGGTGCCGGATTGCTGGATAAAAACGTCCTGGTGACAGGGTCAAACGCCAGCAAGATCAGGACCATCGCCGAGCAGTATGGCTTTCAACATGTCATCATCCCGGCTGATATACTGAAAACGTACCCCGAGGTCTGGCCCTTTGAGCCTTTGCTGGACTCAGTCTACAAGGAATCTGGCAGACTGCTCCCGAAAGGTGACCTCAAGATCGATGGCATCTTTGTCTACAACGACCCACGAGATTGGGCCTTTGACATCCAGTTGATTCTCGACTTGCTGCAAACAAAGAATGGAGTCCTTGGTACTTATTCTGCCAATAACGGCCGAAAGGAATTAGCAAACAGCGGTTGGCAATCGGACGGCCAGCCTCCCCTCTTTTTCTCTAATCCAGATCTACTCTGGGCGACATCATATCACCTGCCGAGATTTGGCCAGGGTTCATTCCAAAGTGCCATCTCGGGCGTGTGGAAAGAACTCACAGGCGGACAGGACTTGAAATATACCATTATTGGCAAGCCGCACCACTACACGTATGAGTATGCCGAGCGTGTCCTAAATCAGCATAGGGCAGCCATGCTGAAGCAGGCAGTTACGCCCAGGCATCAAGGATTGCAGAGGGTGTACATGGTGGGAGATAACCCAGAAAGTGACATTCGAGGAGCCAATGACTACAACAGCTCACAGGGTACTTCATGGAAGTCAATTTTAGTCAAAACTGGAGTCTGGAATCAGCAACGCGGCAGTCCTTCCTACTTGCCAGACTCGATCGCGGACGATGTCTCTGCTGGCGTGAAATGGGCTCTGAGAGAGGAGGGTTGGGGATCGTTTTGAGTACACAGTTACGAAATCCCTTAGTATAGAAGGAGGCATCATTTCGACACGGTTTTAAGCAGAATCAATTAGCAAAGAATTTGCCCCGTCAGTGGTTGAAGTATCGAACATGCGAGATTTTGCAACGTTACTAAGCTGAAATTATCGCGGATAAAACAAAATGGATTCCGTTATTTACGCAGGGTGCTTGTCGGCTAGGATTACCAAGTACGGGCTGATGACTGACTGCCGTACGACGAAAAGCCTGGGTAGATGGCCGTAACAAGTTATAAATCTGCCAGTTCCCACCATATTCTTTCTCCCTTGACAACACAGAATCGACCAACGCTCCTTAGTTCAACGCCTAACCCCCCAAGTCTCAAGAAGAACAAGGAGCTCTCACTGCGCAGAAGCTATGCGGTTACAAAGACGATTCGGTATTGCCCTGCCAAAAAGGGTTACTCCCGCTCCCATGGGAGGCCGGACTTACCACTCAGGTGTATGCCCGAGGGGATTTACGCCCCATCGAAGGTACATCGATGCCATTTCCTCAACATCTCGATGGAATAGCGCGTCCAATATTTTGCGGATTGGTCTAGCTTCCACACCGCATAGAAAGGCGTCAAGTCTGGCGCACCTCAGCACCATCGAATCCGCAAAACGGGCTGCGGCAAAGCAGGCTGTGGTCGACCATCTGAATCCAGAAGATAGGTGGGTGGGCATTGGTTCTGGCAGCACCATTGTTTACGTTGTGGAAGCAATTGCCAAGTGGGACAGAAGCATCACCGACCGCATGACCTTTGTGTCGACAGGTGACCAGTCGCGGCTCCTCATTGAGGCATCTGGACTCCGTCTTGGCGCGCTGTCACAAATCCCTCGGAACACTCAGCTCGATGTCTCGTTTGACGGCGCCGACGAGGTCGACCGAGACTTGAACCTGATCAAGGGGGGAGGCGCATGTCTTCTTCAAGAGAAGGTGGTTGCTGTTGCTTCCAAAAAGTTTATATGCGTTGCAGGTAAGTCTACATCATAACATCGGCGTATTTCTGCCCATGTGAATCATGTGCCGTTGAGTGATGCTCAGATACGTCTCTACAATAGATTACCGCAAAACTTCGGAGCAACTTTGCACCAACCGGACTCAAGGAATTCCAATCGAAGTGCTTCCTTGTGCTGCCATTCGCGTGCTGGACGAGCTCGGGCGTCTCGGATCATCAAACCCCGTCATCCGCCAGGGCGGCTCCCAGAAAGCAGGTCCAGTCGTCACCGACAATGGCATGTGGATTATTGACGCTCCCTTCGCGCCGCTTTCACCACACGGTGGTGCCTCTGCCGCGTCCTCGGGACACATGACTTGGTCGGCGGAATGTCTCGCAGAGCGCTTGATTGCTATTCCTGGTGTTATTGAAACGGGCTTGTTCACTGGAATGACTGTAGAGGAGGTCACAAGGGGTGCTCAGAAGCCCGTCGCTGTCTACCTAGGTCTGGAAGATGGGGGGATCAGGATACTTCAGTGAAGCACTGATATTTAGGTAGCTCAACCATATGAAATCCACCAAAAGGTTCACCTGCATAATCCCAAATCCCCTTGAAGATTATAGTCACGTATTACCTCATGGTCGAACACAGCCTATGTTTTAGGTGTTCGGCGCTTCTAATAGCAATGAAACTGTAAATATCTCATCATGGCTAAAGGCAATGTCCAAGCCCCAGACTCTTTGACAATTCACTGCAGACATCTTAGTTCCCCAATGAATCGCTCTCCTTGTTATGAGACTAGGGTGAACAACTCCGAGGTGATGACATTCAGTCCACATGGAAGAAGTCTTCGATCAAGCCCATTGCAAACATTCTTACCCATTACTAGCCTTTTCTCTAGACGTTTGTGAATATTGCATAATTCCGATGGAGCTCGATCCCGACCATTTGGCTTTGCGTAGTAATAAATCCGTGAACCCGCAAGTCCGACCCTCCGGCCCATGCTCCGTTGGTTTTCCACTTACCTTATCAACTACTACTTATCTCCGCTATTCCGTGGCTCCGGAGCATAGGCATCTTGTGTTCAAGGCAGAGGGTTTCATAGGGACGAGCCCGGCTGCGGCTGCTGAGATATCTTGTAACGGCTGGTATGTCATGTTGATGCCAACTCACCACATCAGACTGTTCACCGGAAAATATTTACTATGGTTCAACAAATTCCCAACGCCAACCGCCTCATGGAGCTCTTTAGTCTCAAAGGCAAGGTTGTGGTCATTACTGGCGCTTCTGGACCCCGAGGTATCGGTATGGAAGCTGCGCGTGGCTGCGCCGAAATGGGGGCTGATATTGTCATAACTTATGCTTCTCGCAAAGAGGGCGCGAAGAAGAATGTCGAGAAGCTGACCAGGGATTACGGTATTAGGGCCAAGGCCTATAAGCTCAACAGTGCTGATTTCGACGACGTGGAGCATTTCGTCAAGGAGGTTGTTGGAAACTTTGGCAAAATTGACGCATTTATTGCAAAGTAAGATCATTTTACTACTCTCATCTCCATTCTGTTAATGCTAACGTATCTACTACAGCGCCGGTGCTACTGCCAATTCTGGTGTCGTTGACGGAGAGGCTACCGACTGGGACCACGTTATTCAAGTCAACCTCAATGGCACTGCCTATTGCGCCAAGGCTGTCGGTGCTGTCTTTAAGCAGCAGGGCCACGGCTCTTTCATTATCACCGCCTCTATATCTGGCCATATTGCCAACTACCCTCAAGAGCAGACCTCATATAATGTCGCCAAGGCTGGCTGCATCCACTTAGCCAAGTCGCTAGCTAATGAGTGGCGTGGGTTTGCCCGTGTTAATAGTATTTCACCTGGTTATATTGATACTGGACTGTGCGATTTTATTGATGCCAAAACCCAGGAGCTCTGGAGGACCATGATTCCTATGGGCCGCAGTGGTCATCCCAAAGAACTCAAGGGTGCTTACGTCTATCTTGCCTCTGATGCCAGTACATATACGACTGGAACGGACATTCTTGTTGATGGAGGTTACACTTGTCGATAGTGCGAGTTTATAGTCATGACATAATACTTTGATGGTATGGTACAACTATTTGTACTTAAACACCTATAAAATAGATTTCTTTACATCCTTTCATACGTACACAAATAGGCCACACAGAGGAGGACTTCCCTTATTAAATGGCAATGATGAAGTACCCTCAACATACAAACGTTCTATATAACCAGTTACTACCTAAATCCCTCACACACGTCTCGAAAGACATTATTCTGCAGTCCAGCAGCATCCGTCGGGATGTAGTTGAGGGCCGTCGCATGAGAATAAGTCCACCTCGGGTCATTCAACTCTGTTTTCCAAGTCCAGTACACCCAGCCATCCATACCAGGCGACTCGTATAATTGCTGCTGAGCAGTGAACCAGTTGTTGAAAAAGTCCTTATTGCTCCAGTCAACCCCAGAGGTCATGCTCCATTCACCCGTGATTGCAAAGTCCTGCCCGCTCACGACGCGACTATCCGTACACGCGCTGTGCATGAGCTGGTACTGGTCGCCGTTATTGTCACCCAGTGCGAAACCAATGTAGTTGTGATCATCAAACCCCGTTTTCCCGTCGTTTGCCACCGCCGACGTCGAGCGAGGGTCGCCAGAGTCCCATTTGCTTGACATGAACTGCACGTGCAGCTGTTTGTCACCGGAGATCCCGAGCGCAGATTCCGCGTCACGCACAGCCTTGAGGGCACCTGGGTAGTAGGTCTGCACCAAGCCTGGGTCCTCGCCGGGAGCTGGATAGCGATTACCCCCGTCGTGACGAGAGACGGGCTCGTTGAGAACTTCAATCATGCCAACGGATGAATATGCGGAGTTTGTGTGGATGCGGTTCGTCATCCAGGCAAGCCACTTCTCGGCGCGGCCAAAATCGTAGTCGTTGAAGAAACCGGCAGGTTTGTTGTTCTGGCCAGTGAAGACGTCTTCTTGCTGTCCACCGGGAGCACCATGCAGGTCAATGATTACATAGATGCCCAGATCAGCAGCCTTTTGGACCACGGCATCCAGATACGGCAACATGTGATTACCATCAGCAAATGGCTCGCTGGCTGTGTCAACAATGTCGGTGTAGGACCAATAGCCAATTGGGATACGGATCGTGTTCAAGCCAACGTCATGGACGGACTGGACAGTATCAGGATTGATCCAGCCGGCCCAGTGGTTCTCGAAATTCTGATTACCAGTTTCGCGGTTGTCTCCGAGATAATGGTCACGCATGCAATCAAACTCGGAAAGCGAGTCGCCGCACTTTAGTACGTTTGCCCATTCGGTCTTTTGCAGCCACGGCTCGCAGATGAGCCAGCCTAGATAGAGTCAAAACTGGGACAATGGGTATCACGTGGAATAGACTCACCACCAAAGTTGACGCCGCGAATCTTGGTGATTCCACTAGGCAACGTTGGCTCGAAGCGCTTTCCAAGTTGCTCGAAGCGAGCCGTTTGGTTAAAGGCGGCCAAGTCACGATCCTGAGGAAGCCAGGCATAAGCGGCCTTGAGAAAGAGAAAGGGCACCAGGTCGAGGTACTTCATCTTGATGATGCGAAAGAGAGATGTCGATAAGTCTCCTTGAACAGATACCGATTTGTGCTGAAGAGTCGCCCTTTAATAATTTTTCTGCTCGATTCAGGGCTTATGCTCCATATGAAGCTATATCATTCTATTCCCCCCTGCTTTGTAATTCGTACACAAAATAAATCTCGACTTCCAGGCAATCAGGTGGTTTCTGGCAAGAGTCAGCATCTCTGTCAGCACACGTTGCAGTCAAATGGATACCGTCAAAGCCCAGGCGTGTGACTGCATAAAGCACCTCCTTTCGGCCCTTTTCAATCGTACAGTTAGTGCTGATCACTACGATGAAGCCTCATGGCTCATCAGCCTATAGCTGCATTCCGAACCAACTACTCCTGGGGGCACTTTCATTCCAGCGATCCTTTAACTGACCTATCCAATCGTAGCTTCTGCGTTGTGCATATGCTAATAAGTACAACTTCCATTTTGGGACATTCCAGCTGATGTTTCATTCGGAGTCCGGATCTGTTTCGTACCCAGGGTACTTTTGATGCACCGCCACCCCTGAATTGCGGAGTTGGCGGGCTCCATGATGTTCCTTAACTTGACGAGTTATCTATCAGAAACTGTTCTTTGGTCATGGTAATTCAATCAAACCAGGTTCTTGCATTCGGCCAGACGGCTCCGTCACTGTCAAATAGTTCGACTGGAAGATAGTCGTAGCCCTGCTACTCTCGCTCATCTCGTATTTGGCGCATCATCACATAATGCGGTCCGGATAAAGCAGCAAGCTGGGTCGGCCGACCCTTGAGTAGCGGGCCTACCAGGTTAATCGACTTCCGCTTTTGGCAGCGGCAGGGACCTCGTGCCCTATGCAACAATGATTTCCCCGATGATCCCGGGTAAGACGAGGTAGTTATGTGAGCTGTACTTGGGTTGGGTTGATTGATTAATCGATCACTATTCATGGAAAGCGCACTACCCTAGAGATTATTTACAAAACAGCACCCATCATAGAATTAAACGTAACAGCGAATAGAAATAAGCTTAGATTTTAGTCTTCTATATTTCTTTTTAATATTACTTTAGATTAATCTCTCCTCACTGCCGATAAGTTACAAATTGCTCTTGTCGAAAACAAAGCGCCGACCCAAGTTCATGCAGCGCATACCAAAGTGATTTTGAAAACATCAAGCATATTACCATTACTTTATCAATTTGACAGGAGAAACGCAGTGGCTTGGTTGAAATTATAACATCCCAACGAAGCTTAGCGATTATTTAGTGACATCCTTTTACACGAAATAGCGCTCTCTGCTTAATTTTATTTCTCGCTCCTTAAACGGATATCGGCGATTGGCCCACTAATGGAGCAGGCCAATATGATAAGGAATCTCGCAAGATACTGGGCATCACATATGTGTCACTTGAGGATAGCGTTGATAGCATGACTGGTCTACTACTTGGACTGTACAAAGCGTAGATGCCTGCATATCTGGCTCTTACAGCTTACTTGTCAGTCTAGAAATTTCCCTGTTGTGCTGATTTGATCTCCCTTGTCTCTAATGTCTGTGAGTACCCCTCTGTATTTGACGTGAACGTCTCAGCACTGCTTCCATACTGGCGCACCTTGCCTCCTGGCTCCCACCTCTCTTTAGAGGCTTTCAATCATGACTCGAAAGGTTCAATGAAGTCGTCGACTGATCGTATGCCGTATCGCAGTTGACTAACCACCAGAAATACTATGGTTCGGTAGATTGCGTGACTACAAAAAGGGAGCCCAACGATCCGATCTGTCTCGGCTTCGTTTACACTTCTTTTGTTTTCGAAGATGAAGTACAGAAAACCTTGTGTGATTGGGCAACAAGAAGAGAGCGTCTTCGCTTCGAAGGAAATTTGCAAGGTCGAAATGATCTCGAACGCTAACTCTTGAGTTCAATAGCGAGAATAGATTCAAGGTACGGAGTACGATTGATCAGATCAGATAAACTCAGATAACAATCGCAAGTTTAATATTTGATTGGACTGCAAGACTTGATTTCCAGGCATCACAGTAAATGTGCGTTAGGTCAACAGCGGAACCAATACGAGAGGCGCGTTTATCACTAGCTTGCAGCTCACGCCGGGATGTGGTCAACTAGCTTAGGTAGGCAGAAATCTTCACAGAATCTCCCTCCACGGGCGGCCTCCTACACTTTTGACAAATGCGACACATTGCCAACAGGAAAAGTAAAACGGAGGCACTACTCAATCAACCCAGCCTATTTATTCCATTCGGGCCCATCAAAGATGAAGCTGTTTGATCGATTGTTGCGACAATGGACCGCTAGAAATGAAGACACCTACAGCTCAAAGTCAGATCAGCCCCATGGCGGCAAGCTTCCGCAGAAGCCGCTGACACCGCGCGAGATTGAGATGCTTCACGCGAATTTACATCCGGACAAACACAAAGTCGATACACAGACATCCCCAAAACCGCGCTTGGGTCTTCGGCCTGGCGAATGGCAGCAGCCTCTGGAGGAGCGGTTTGATAGCGGGCATGACCAAGTGCAAGCACAGTCATTGCTGTTCAGCAAGCTACCGCGCGAAGTTCGCATCCAGATATGGCGGTACGCAATGGACAGTCAAAAGTTGTACCTCACCACACACGATGGACATTTGGTACAGGCTGATAAAATGAACGACTTCAAGTGGTGGCCAAAGAGTGGACTCATAAACGTCCCCTTGGTCTGCCGAGCAGCGTAAGCCAAAAGAAAATTATCTCATCGGTGTACTGAACTGTATCTAACCAATGTCTCCCAGCTACGCCGAGTCAATCGGACTTCTGTACTCCTGCAATACCTTTTGCTTGGGCTTCGGCCATCAAGGGACCAAGCTTCCCCTCACCTCGCTGCATACCATGCTTCCTCCTCAACATATTGCATCTCTTCGCCACCTTGAAGTAGGATGGCATTTGGTTCGTGGGATTACCCAATATTTTGACAGTCACCCGCAAGCTTGGGATATTACTCTCACTGTTTGTGCACCCGACAGCGACCAAATTTGGAGCAAGGTGTGCACACAGCTCGCTCAAATGTCCAAATTGACGTCTTTGAAGATGGTGGTATGGGCTTCTGGCAATATGAGAGCTCAATTTGCGACGTCGGAGAGAGATCTTTTGGCAACGCTGCTGGAAATGAAATATCTGGAGCCTTTCCTTGTCATATTGCCATGGACCCAAGATGACGACACACTGTGGAATGACGCGCCGTTCAAGGTTATTCGACAGTTTGAAGACCGAGAGAGATTTGGTGTGAGCGTTCCGCGGTTACAAGATCTGCTGTCTTGAGTCTTGATGACGACCTACAGAGACAAATTCAGTATCCAAGCAATGACTCTGGCCGTAAACTGGCACATTGTCAGACAGCTATGGGGGATAACCATAGTGGCGGATGCGTCCTGCATTCCTTGGCTAAACGGGGATGGCGTTTACATTTGAGCATTTCCGTAGATGAGAAGGAGTTGGTTAGAATTGACGAGAGAGGAGAACTGGTTCTAAATCTCCCATATATTTACCCATCTTCCTGACCAGGTAGTCTACGGTAATTCAAGCACATTATCTTCTTGTCAAATACGCCAAGGGTAGTGTATTCCGGCACTCACACCCAATACACTATCCAGAAGCGTCTGACTTGTGTTCGCAACTTCCATGGAACACCCAAGCAATGTGATCGAGGCACCTAAATGTCGTAAGATTGAGATACGATACACTCTTGGACATACATGTACCACAGCTGTTAGTATCAGATACCCTAGCCAGATGTCGGACCATCTTTCCAGGAAACCACCCTGAATGTTCATTGACATTCGACGACGTGTATTCCATTTATGTCCGAACTTACAAGTACACGCGTTGGAGACACACGCCCTTTTATACGCTCGAGGGACGAGTCGAGGGCATCGACGGCGAGGATTTACCAAGGATTAACCCGTTTGCAATTCATCTTAGCTCTTACAAATGACGATTTATTACCAATTTCGTTTCTTACTCGTTTAAATCTCGGAATTTAAAAAGTTTCTGATCCGGGGAAACCTTTGAAATGGGAGTGTAGCGTGTGGCGACTTGGCAGCGGCCAGCTCGGTGAATTTTTCGGTGTATCCGACGGCGAGTCAACCGGAGTGTTGCAAAGGCCGGGCGGGGCCAAACCAGAAATGCGAGAATACACCGCGCTCGTATGTTTATAAATACAGAGACATCTATGGACAATAAGTAGGCTAGTTTGACCAGCTCCATCCATCATTTCTCTTTAATAAAATACTTTGATCAGTTGCTATTTACGAGAGCCCATCAACAATACAACAATGTACACTAAGACCTCAGCTCCCGAATCGCCGTCGTCTGTGTCGGTGAACTCAACCTTGTGGGATGCTTCCGGCAAACAACAGTCAGTCACCTAGAACTTCTATTCCATATTTAAAACGCCTTTCTAATATTTATGTACCGTCTAGAGACGTTTGCGCCGTGCATGGTGCCTCGCCGACGCCGCATCTCGACAGCCAAATGCAAGAGGGCAGCCCAAAGGCCGCACTACAAGAGATTATCCGCGCTCTTAACGACCTAGCGGATGAAAGCAAGTGCACCAAGTGCACCGTCGACTCCGTTGCAAGCGTTGTCGCTGACTACGTCCGAGACGTGCGTGCGGCCAAGAAGAATGGCAAGTGGTCCAAGGAGGAGAAGAAGGCTCTCAAGGTGGAGATGAAGGGCTTGTTCAAGGGCATTAAGGCGGGCGTGAAAGGACAGTGAACATGGGATTTGAATACATGGCGTCTAAGTAATTAATGCGAGATATCTTGGTCAGTTGAGTTTGGAGTATTTGATATTTATGCCTCGCCTTTTCTGCATGCGATGTGCTGTCTCAAAGAACGCCCAATCACTTCTGATATTGTCCTCCTTGGTCACAGAGCTGAAATTCGGTCAGAATTAGAATAGTAATGACACTTGTCATGCGACTCTCAAGCGTATGCGGTAACAGCACCTGGGCAGGGATGGTGACAGCTGCATAAGATCTATTTACCAGGACGTGATATTTCTCCCATGTGTTTTAATTCTAAGTGCTAATATCTTAGATATTCAGGATTAAACGTGTTTATTAATAACTGGACGGGGCACGATCAAATCGATTACGCCTATGCTTTTAAGCTGGTACT
>JALNIO010000821.1:0-11327 GCA_023509875.1 Rugonectria rugulosa | reverse complement strand
AAATCGTTAAAATAACACCTCCATAAAGTTTTTTGCAAGCGCGCCACTGATTGTTGGACACTCAACACTTGTATAGCTCTGTGCTTCTCTTGGCAAATAATCATCTACCGTCATCTCATCAATGCATCTAGACTGAACGTAAAGCTGATCTTGGTATTTACCCTACCGCGACGTGCCGTTTGCGAACCCGGATATCAACGTCTAGATTCCGGCTGCGACATCTCTTGGACGTTGGTCGAGTTATGACTCCCAAGTCATGGATAGTATTGCCGATTAGACATTGACAAAAGTGCTGGCTCTGTTCATGTTCAGTACTTAAACAAATAAATGGGAGCTTTCTGAAATTTCTGCAAATACCAATTTAGATCTGCCTATATTTGGTTGACTAGGTACCTAGCTATCTGTATTATAGAAGTTTGTCACGTATTCTGATAGACAGTTCCACTACTCAACTAACTTCCACCTCTCTCCTTCATCGTCGCCCCCAAACATATCCCACAACATTCCACAAACACCCATAAAGCCTGTGCCAAGAACCAGACACTGCACCCCAAGGAGTCCGGCCGCGTGTTGGCGACGCTCCTCCCAGCGCCGCCCCCTGGCTTCAGTTAGGGTCTTCAGCGGCGAGTGCCTTCATTCTGGCGTGCCAGGAGTCGTCCTTTTGGTGCTTGAGTAGGTCCGCTTTCTGTTCATCCTGGGCTTTCTCCAGTGCTTCCGATTTGCCCTTGAGATTTGTTTCCGTGTCCTTCAACTGTTTCTTCAAACCCACAATCTCCCCTTCATACTTTGTGTTCTGCTTCTGTGCTTCCTCGAGACTTCCCTTAGCCGCGCCGAGGTCCTTCTGAGTTTTGGCCAGAATGGCTTCGAGGTCGGTGACTTTGGCCTTGTATTCGCGGTTTTCCTTGTGGAGATTATTGCAGTGGTGCTTTTCAATCTTGTACTCACTCTCGATCTGGGCAAGCTTGATCCCCAGAGCGAGGACTGCTGCCGTTTTCGTGGCCAAAAGAGCCTTTGTTGCCGTGAGAGAAGTAGAAGCTGTATCCAACTTCTTTTGGATAGCCGCTTTATCGCTGCTCAACGTAGCAATAGCTTCGTGATCCTGGGCATCGTGTCTGGAAGCTTCATCCAACCCCTTCTGGAGATCGACATTTTTCTGTCTTTCGTTTGCAAGAGCTTCGTGATCCTCGGCATCGTGTCGTTCGCTCCTACCAGCCTTTTTCTCCATCTCTTTAAGCACTTGGTTGAGCCTTTTAATCTTCTCGTTATGCTCGTTCTCTTTC
Organism: Rugonectria rugulosa; assembly: GCA_023509875.1. Taxonomy (NCBI): domain Eukaryota; kingdom Fungi; phylum Ascomycota; class Sordariomycetes; order Hypocreales; family Nectriaceae; genus Rugonectria; species Rugonectria rugulosa. The sequence continues at coordinate 10,047 of JALNIO010000821.1, read as the reverse complement.
TTGGTGGCCTCATCCCGCGCCTTGGAGAGATCGTCGTTGAGTTGGACCGCCTTGGCCTTCTCAACGATGAGTTGGTCCTCCAGCTCCCGAAGCCTCTCACTGAGGCCCCCGTTCTTGGACTTGACGGCTTCAAGCTCATCGTTGCGTGTGTGCAACTCGGCGTCAAGAGCGTTGAATCGCTTCTGTCGTTAGCAGGAAATCATACGCTAGCTTCTTGGAATACATACATCAGTGGCATACTTGGCGAGATAACCTGCTTGGTCAACAAACGCGGCCGTATGAGCCAAGGTGCTGACGAGGTCTTGAGGGAATGGCAACTCGGTCACAATTCGAGGAAGAGAGGGCTGTGCCTGAGGAAGGCGGACTTCAAGCTCAGCCTTGGTGGGAGGAGACTCGAGAGGAATCAAGCTGCTTCGGGGATGTTAGTACGAGGAGTTCTGCAGGAAGAAATCCACTTACTGAGACCGACGATCGATAACTGCAGATCGGGTAAACTCTCCCAGGTCCCGATCAGCATCAGCCCCCTTCGTGTGCACGGCAAGTTTCTCGGTCCTCTTGTCCCAGGTGAAGGCCAGGCTGAATTTGGAAGAGTACGAGAACTTGACGCTATCGCTAGTGTCAGACTCCTGCTTCTGGACTTCGCTCTGGAACAATGTGGTCTTCTTCTTTCCGTCAAAATCTTCAGTCCACTGCCAAAGAGACAGAATTGGTTTGCCGTCGCCAAGGCCCTCGGGGGCAATGAAGATGGCCAATTCGTTAACAGCATACTTGAGCCAGTTGATTTTGCCAGTCCAGATGCGAGCAATACCATTGGAAACATCATCCTTCGATTTCCAAGTGCGTTTCAGGTCAAAGGTGTGCTCATGTTTGGACGGGTTGGACATGGTAACGCACAATCTGTCATAGACCTGCTGGGTAGTAACAGTCCAGGTGTAGTAACAGTGGCTCAGTGTGAAGATGTCATCGCCTTTGGGAGTCTTGGAGACCTTGTGGACAAGGACGGGCTCAAATCGGCTGGCCTTTTTGACGCCCCTGGCATCGACTGTGAACTGAAAGAAGAGATAGACAGAATCGCCGACGCGGACTGGACCTTGGGGCAAGACAAGGACAAAAGTTTCGTCCTTTCCGTAGTCCTTCCAATGGAACTTTCCGGTGTAGACGTACATGATGAAGGATTGAGAAAGGTTGGAGGAGAATGTATGATTGAGAGGCAGTTGGTTTCTGATGAGGGGGAAGATGGATGTTGATGATGGATCGATCCTCGGGGCACATGAGGACGACCTTATGTATTCATTTTCAGACTCTCTTTCATCACATGAAAGGACTACTCCTTCTATCACATCACGCGGCCTGTCCGTTTTCGAAACACTACCATTGAGGTGCTCTGAGAATCTTTCGCAGAGTTTCCGTGGTGGCTGCAAGCTGGACGCGCTGTGGCTAGCTAATAGCCATGGCTCAGATGTGATATGCACAGACACTATTGGTGATTGGCATGGATAGTGGTTCGACTATCGCAAACAGCTGAAGTTAGCTAGACAGTTTTCTGACAATTTCGGCTCCGCTAATACTGGAAAGAGAGATGAGGCGTTCTGAGACACTGCTGAAGTGCATTCCAGAGCGACAACTACGGAGGAGCAGGTATTTCAGCTCTGGCTAGTCGAAGACATCACATCACCTCGCTATCCATTCTCAGTTAAATCACCCTGGAAATTTGAGTTTGGGCTGCCTCAATAGACAGCATCTGCGCCGATGGCGTTTAAACGACTGGTCTCGACGCCGAGCAAAGCAATAGTCTGGCGCCAGAATGGGTCTTGACTGTGCCGCACGTGGCCAGGCTGTTCTATCAAGGGCGGATCGCTACGGGCCGAGACACCGTTCATCTCCATTGGGTCTGGGTTTTGGGGAAGTGGAGAGCTGACCTTGTCTTTATGGCTGGTTAAACTGAGACTGGGGTGAGAGATATCACAATTGCTTCTCAAAGGGGAATGGGCGCGGTGATGTATCTAAAATAGAGTATTGGTGCATTCACTCGAGCTGAAAGACGACTTTCGCTGACTGGCACTTTTGGGTACCCCATGCTACGGCAATGGCTGTACTCCTGCCTTATTGTGCTCTGAACCCTCCATTCGTAACTTTGCTTTTTGCTAGGTATCTGTGCATGCGATGCATAACTATCCCTGATCAGCCGTCTGTAACCCTGTAATGGATCGGCGGAACTCAGGTGCACGGAGGAATAGCTCCGTTGCTTCACTATCGTCCATCTAATCAAGGTCAAGCTTGGTTGTAACGGGCACATCTAACCGTTACGCCACTGGGCGAACGACCGGGCATTGATCGCAACTGTAGCAATCAACGAGGCGCACCAGCTGCCCTACATGGGCCGCGCAGGCCCGACTTGTCATATTGTTCTCATTTAAGTTCTTTTAGAATTTTGGAGCAGCCTAATGCCACCATTCATAGTCCCAATGAGTCAAAACATTTAGCAATTCTTAGACTCCCCAATAATATGCTTTTGTTGATAATGAACAGCATTTATCTCTCAATAACTATGAGTATCTTGATCCATTTTCTGTTTAGCATCCTTGTTGGGACTTCACCATGACGGCGAATTGCAGTGACGCTGGCCAGCTCCCGAAGAGTTCCAATTTTATACTACGACCATTATCGCAGGGACTAAGCTTCATTGTATGTAAGATGACTGTCATAGTTTGCGGTAGGAAATGAAACGCTGCCTGAACTCGTCTTTCAGACCAGCTGGACCACGCCTCTGAGTCTTCTGTCTGCGACGACTTCAACTCCAGGCCATGCTAACAATGAAGCAAACGCTCAATACAACTAACCGACATTAAAGCTAACAGTTAACAACGTCCAAGTCGCCCGAGTCCGGGTTCTATTCGAACAGGCCCCTGAATTCTACAATTCTGGAATGTCATCCATTCTGGAAATTCGCCCTTCTCAGCCTTGGCGGCCACATTGGAAATCGCTTGCTGCCATAATTAGCCGCTTCGCTCTCAGCGTCGATTCCTAGTAGAACCAGCGCCAATTAAGTTGATTGAAGTGTATTAACACCTAGACTATAGTCACTCTTATACCCTCAGCAGTCATTCCCGAGGACTGACAGGGAAAGAGACTGTCCATCTCACAATCGGCCCAATTGACAATTAATGACAAAAGCTTGGAGTGGACTAATCTGAAAATCCCGAGATTAACCATTGAGCGGTGGCTGCAAGCTGATCCGACTGGTAAGAATATGTCCAGATACGCCATGCGGGGTTGTGACTCGGCCCATCGGACACGACCTAACGTTAGTACGGCAGCCTATGAGCACCTCCCACAAGGCGGGCGAAAGTCACTTCATGCAAGGCAGATCTGAAGGCAGAAGAAGAAGTTGATTTGGCTGGGCAGCTGCACGTTATTGTTGGCCTATCAATGGTGGCGCGGTCCACCTGTTTCGTGTTGTTATTGGGGGCCAAGACGCGGGGAAAACAATCTGACGGACAGGACTCGTCGAATGTTCTGACTCTTCAACCTACAGCTATTTCCATCTCTGCACAATTGTCGCCGAGGCATGTGCCTTGCAGCATCATGGCCGATCTTGGACAACCAGAGGAGTCTGACGATGGCTGCTGCTTTGGACTCTTTTCTCGCGCAAAGAAACCGAAGAAATCACCAGCGAAAACGTCATCATCGCATGCCCTGAGAGCTACAAATGTCAAGAGAGACGCGTCTCCTTTGACCGAAACACCTGTCAATCCGCCTTCCCAAGATCAAGAAGACAAGCCGCAGCCCGAGCGATACCATGGGTTGACCACGGAGGAACCACAGCCACCAGCTGAGGGAGAACAAAAGACATCGGTAGAAGGAGAAGAACCGTCCAATCTGCCGTCGCTTCCTGTTCAAACCACGACCTCGATTACAACGCCGGCAGACGCGTCGCTCGAAACAGACGAATTTCCGCAGACCAAGCCGGATCTGTGGCGCGAGGCGTACGATAATCTGGATCAGAAAACTCGGGAATGGATTGAGCAAATACGAGAAGACTGCGACTTGCAAGCAACGACGACAGACCTCGTGGGTCGCGTACGCACGTGTGAGGACAGATACAAAGAGGAAACGCCGAAGCTCAAGATCGGGGACCGCGAAATTATATGGAGAGATTATGCCGATAGGATTGTCATGCTAGTCACGGCTATTGGGGACATTGGCATCGCCTTCGCCCCAGCACCATCCTCAGCTGTCTGGTCGGCTGTGAAGGTGCTCATCAATGGAGGTACCATCTTTCCATGTATGGTCAACTAGCATAACTACCATGTCCTCTAGGCCAATGTGTCTCAGTGTGCAGACCTAGTAGCCATTTTTGGATGCACTGAAATAGTCCTCAGACTCGCTCGACGTGGCCAAATCTATGAGGAACTGTACATACACCACTCTCCTACTTCGGTTAGTGAAGAGGATTTGAAGAAAGTGCTGGTGGACACATACAAGAAGTGCCTAGAGATTCTGTTCTATACAAACACAGCGTTAAATAAGGGCGCTGTGAGGCAGTTTCTCGATGCTCTCGCACATCCTGGGAAGGGCGAGAGGCTTGTGTCTGATCTCGTTCAACAGGAGGACCTGCTGTTTAAGGCGGCTCAAGCCTGCGAGAGTCAAAGAAGCTATGTCTTGACTCAAGCACAGCAAGGTCTTCTTCGAAGTCTCGAGGAACCGCTCCGGAGGATTGACGAAAATGTTAGCAAGGTGCTCAATAGTCTTGAGGAAGGATTGTATGAAAGAGTGATGGATTTCATGAGCACAATTCCAGTCGGCAAACATCACAGCGACAAGAAGGAGAGCAGGACACCAGACACATGTAAGTGGCTGCTAGCAAAGAGTCAATTTCGCGAGTGGGAAGAATCAAGCTATTCTTCAATTCTATGGTTGCAAGGCCCTGGTAAGTTCTCCGTCTGGGTGATACTGTTCCTGAAGTAACCTTTCACCTTCGCAGTCGGTTCAGGAAAATCTTTTCTGTCTTCCATGGTGATTGATCGCTACATCCACGACGAGCGCCAAAACGGCAGTTCCAGTCATCCGCAACCCAGACACGACGAAGCCTTCGGCTATTTTTATTGCAGTCGTTCAGACCCAGATCGTCGAGGGTTTCTTTCCATTCTTCGGAGCTACGTTCGACAGCTAAGCTGGCTGGCAAACCACCCAGACAAACTTCACCCATCTCTTCATGGCCTTTTTGTGAAATGCAAAAATATCCAACATGACATCTCCCTCGAAGACTGCAAGCAAGCTCTACTTGAGACCATTAACACCTACCCTAAGACTACTTTAGTGCTAGACGCATTGGATGAGTGTGACGCAGACACCCAACGACAACTCGTCACCTTCTTCTCCTACCTCGTTGAACATTCTGAGCGTCTTCTTAAGATTTTCGTGGCGAGTCGTAAGGAGAAGCCCATTGAGCGCCATTTCGAGTCTTGCCAGCGACTTCAGGCCCTCATCGAAATCGATGCTACTGATAACAAGGTCGACATTGAACTCTTTGTCCAGGATGAAATGTCTAAGTTTCACCTGGATTGGAGTGAAAAAGTCAAGTTGGAGGTGAAGCAAACGCTTGTGGAAAAGAGTGATGGAATGTGAGTGGCATACACCTGATACATGCCAACCAAGCTTACAAGTAAACAGGTTCAGATGGGTCTTTCTGCAATGGGAGCAACTCAAGAGCTGCATGACAGACCTGGCTGCTCAAAAGAGACTCAGAAAGCTCCCAGAGACTCTTGTTGACTTATATGACGAGATTTACCTCCAAGTTGACCAGTTCGAACTTGTCATTCTACAACGAGTTGTGAGATGGGTGATGTGCACGGTTATACCTTTGAGCAGCTCTTTGCTAATATCGGCCATTGTTCATGAGAGTGAAAAGGTTGATAGGAAAGATGACGGAGTCGGTATACTCGACGAGAATATCGTGGAACGAGTCTGCCAGCATCTGGTAGTCAAAGACTCTAAGCTCCACATCTGGAAATTTCCGCACGCATCCGTTATTGAGTATTTTGAAACCAAAGACGAGGCTTGGATTGAAAACGCTCGTGGAGAAATAGCGACATTTTTTCTTCGTTGCTTGATGGATTCCTGCTCGATCTTAGCATCCTGCTTTCTTGAAGAACCTCCCTCGATAGAGCTTCGGGGCAAGACCCAGAATATACGAAGCTATTGGAGATCGCGTGCCAACGCTGACGAACTCTCTGATCCTCGGCATCAAATTCAGAGGCTCATCATAGACAACTGGGTTCCGCAGGTGCAGAGCATCTCTTATCAAGATGCGAATGCCGCCGAAGTGAAGGAACTTCTGCGGAAATTTCTCAGCAAAGATGACGTTTCGAAGCAGCCCAGTTGAGATTACCTAGTGTGGTGTAGGCTCATAGGACGTGACTATTATTCATGGGGGGACAAATGGTCCTTCGTGCAGTCAGAGAGCGATCCGACTTTTCAGATCCTTGAATATCGCTTCCATCGTTTATTGACTGGATGGCGGGACAAAGACCTCGACATCTCGCAGGAGAATCGATTTGGGCAGGATTTACTGGCCCTTGCCTCATACATTGGCGACAACGAACTTTGCCTTGATCTCCTCAGCCAAGGCTTTGACGTCAATAGGGATGTGAAGGGGGTGTTTCAGAGCGCATTGGGCGCAGCCATTGAAAGAGGGAATATCGAAACAATGAAGCTCCTCTTGGAAAATGGTGCAAATCCTGATCGTGTTCTGCACCACAGCTTTCTTTGTTCTGCCCTGAGAGCAGATGCTAAATGCCTCCCAGTGCTTTTAGAGTTTGGCGCGAATCCCAACATTCAATGTAGCAGTCCCTGTTATGGGGGTGCTCATCCATTGACATCAGCCATAGTATACGATGAAGTCGACTCGGTAAATTTACTCATTGAAGCAGGGGCTGATTTAAATCCGGAAGTTGAAAATGATGACAAGTTTGGTAGCCCTTTAGCAGCAGCAGTTAAGTATGGGGCTTTGGACTGCGCTCGGTTGTTGATTGACCATGGCGCTCAGGTTAATGGTCACCTGAAGTATGGACCATACGGAACTGTTCTCACGGCTGCTATTTTTGGAGACTATCCCAGTCAGATCGTGGAAACCGTGAGATTTCTCATTGATGAGGCGGGAGCAAATGTAAAGCAACTAGCCCAGAGCAGGCCTTCAAGTGATTGGGTCCAACATGACTGGGATATGAGCAGAACACGGAGAGGTCTGATAGCGAAGGATCTTGTGAGAGAAGGACTCCTTACAGTTCAAGATTTGATCGACATTGGCTTTCCGGAAACCGATTTTCACGACGATGGTAGTTTTTTGGGGGACAGCGAAGAGGAACTTCAATAAAACTTACTCGATTTCGTTTCATAGAAGTAATAACAAGATATCAGCTATATTTTCTCAACAGAAATTGCCTTCTTGGAGCATGCGTGGTTGTATTTCTCACAGCTAGCCGGGCATAGATGATATGGACGTGTTCTGGTTAACCATAACTCGACCCAGCAGTAGTTCCGCTTCAAATTCGAAGTACAATCTTGCCTACTTGCCGACCTTCACAAAGATGCTGGATTGCACCCTCAGCTTCCTCAAAGCGATATATCTTGTCAACAATATCATCAAAATTCAATCTCGTGGCTGTTATCGCACCTGCCAGATCCTCAAGGTCCATTCTGGAACCTGCATTGATGCCCCTGGTCCAGTCATTCATTAGCTGGCTGCCTATCCCAATTGGTAGGTTTTGGTTGGGGTTCCCTTACCTAACGGTAACTCGGCGGTCGATAATGGTGGAAACAAAGTCCTTCAGCTTGGAAGCAGCTTGCCCTCCCAAGTACCCAACCTGGCTCACAATACCGCCCCGGCGAGTGCACAGCACACTTTGCACGAGAGACTGGGATCCGCCATTTTCGAGAACCAAGTCCACTCCAACTCCATCAGTCAGTTGCAAAACTTGCTCCTCCCAATTGGGATTGGTCCGATAGTTGACACCGCGTATTCGAGACGAGGGGAAATCTGATTGAAGCTTTTTGATCTTCTCGTCACTTGATGAAGTGACAATGATGTTGAAGCCGGCTGCCTGGGCAAGCTTGAGGGCAAACATAGCAACACCACCAGTACCTGAATGCTGATCTAGTACGCACATCTTCACAATGCAAATCGGGAACAAGAATTCTCGTGAACGTACCTTGAATGAGCACGCTTTGTCCAATTGTCAGCCCCTTGAGCGCAGACCAAGCTGTGGTGCCAGCACAAGGAAGAATAGACCTGTTCACCCAGTCCAGATGCTCAGGCAGCTTGGCCACCAGGTTCTCATCGAAAACGACATAATCTGCCAAAACACCGTCCTCATCCGCAGCCAGCCACGACCGTCCAGTTTCTCGGCCCGTAATGTTCGCAGTGTCAGTTATGGGCGCTACCTTGTCACCTACGACGACACGCTTAACCTTGTCTCCGATGGCAATGATTTCACCGGCCGCGTCGTTTCCCAGAATGCCGTGGGGGGTGACGGGCCAAGGATTACCACCGTGTGCGATGTTGGCGTCGCGGTAGTTTAGTGCGACGGCATGAACTTTGATTAGAACCTGAGAGGGTGTGAGGGGCTGAATTGGCTCAGTGGTGAGAGTAATCTTTGGGGTTTGGGGTGCAAAGTCGTCCGTACGGCGCCAAGCGCGTCGGTGAGTTGGCAGGGGAGAGCTCATGATGAGGACGTCAAGGTGCAAGAAGGCGCGGTTTGGAAGGAGGATGGTAACCCAAGAGGGGGGAGGGGGCTCAGTTAAAATGTGAGGTGTACAAGCTTGGTTGTCTTATCTTGTAGCTCATGTACCTTATATGTGGTCCGCCTCAGGCTCGTTTGGGTAATATCTGTGAGAGCCGCTGCGGGGTTGAAGGGATTTATAAGCAAACCAGCACAATGTCCAGATGATGCAATATCTTTGAGAGTCTCAGCAGATGGGCCTGAGCTAATAAATCAACCTGGCGAGGAGATTCATGTTGCAGGGACACACTTTATGGGCTTGAACACAGTCTTATCGATGGTGCCAGATATATTCAAGACGCTTGTTTCTGCCCAAACGCTTTGTTACTCCTGAGCGCCGACTTTGACACCGCCCTTTTTCATGAATTCAATGCTTTGGGACTACTAGTTATCTAATATGCCTCTCTTTCGATAATTTCTCATGGCAAGGTCGGATCGTGCTCCTCGTTAATAGTAAGTAATATTAAAAGCTATCTTCATCGTGGATGGCTTACTTTGCAAGGGCCCGGATTCGTACGTCGTCGTCAGTGTTATAAACGGTATGTATTTTATGATCCCAAACATAGACCTCGTTATGACTTCTGTCAAGCATCGGCTTTAGGCTACTAACTACTCTTTGGAGCTTCATCCAACGAACCAGTCTCAACGTTGGGCCAACTACCCAGGATAACTGAGAAGTCATGAGTCTCATGGCTTGTAAGCTGCTCCAGCAAGCTTACTCCCCATATTCCCCCACAGGGCTTTACCCCAGATTGAGATACTGCGCGTAAGATCATACCTAGGATTGAACGACTCCGAACCAGGTCTGCCCACCTGCTCCGTCATGAACCTCGTGGGAAACAATGAGGTCAAGATCAGAGACCCCACGATGACGGTCATTTGAATGCCGGTAGCTTTCACTATGTGTTCCAATCATGCTCCTTTCCGGCTTCAAGTGATAATAAGTGGTCTGATCCAGCATTTCTTCCGAGACCGCGGAGTTTGTGACCTCGCAATAGTTTCCCGCGGGAAACTCGGCCATTTCTGACTCACAAAAGGGGGACTACCGGTCATCAAGCGGCATAAATTTCAACACCGTCAACACCAGAATAATCTTTACAGTGTTCTTTGTGTCAATACAGATACATGAACTCCGGCCGCAGCCCACCATACCTTCTCATTCAGCATTTCTGAGCCCTCAGTTGAAGATGGTCTCATCTGGGTCTAGTGAAAACATTGTGATAGTTGGGTAAGCAGTGTTCTTTTAAAAAATAAAAACAAAAAAAAA
>JALNIO010000083.1:0-45703 GCA_023509875.1 Rugonectria rugulosa | reverse complement strand
ACTATACCTATTAATATAACCTAAATAAAGGATATATTTTCTTTGTCTACTTATTTATCTTACTATTTTATAGTATTAAATTTCTAGGACTTAATTTGGAGTCTTATTTGTTTTGAAACCCGCTTGCTCACACTACCCTACCTAGGTAGGTAGAGAATCAAACGACGATACCCAGTGCCAGTCCAAATCAAAAACGGAGCAACCAGCATTTTGACAGGGATCAGTCACACCTGATTGAGCAGAAGGGGGTCACGTGCGCCTGAATCACAGGTATCCAAATTGATCGTAGGTGCCTAAGTAACAAGAAATGAACTCCTGCTGTAAAATCGAAGGCCTCATCTTCTCAATGAACTATCATCTGAGCGGTCCGGCGGTTGGACATCGTACCAAACTTCGGTTTGTTCAAGGGTGAAACTCCCTTTCACATTTTTGGATGCAGTTATGTCAGGTATAGGGTTAATGGTGTAATGAAGTAAGAGAAGAAGGCGAAAACAAGGCCTGACCGTCTTGGAGGAAAAGATAAACAAGTTTCGCCCGAGATTTATGTGTTCCTACTCACTCGCTCTACTCAACCAGTGTGAACGACTGATGGTAAGAAGGCTGCTCCTACGTGCGCCGAGAATTCTGTGTAATCGTTGTCATTATCAACCCCGCCCGACACTTCGGATCAAACTACACGTCTGATATTCGGCTTCGATCCGAGGGAAAATGGCTTTGTCCATGGACCCTATTGAATGTAAGAGCTATTAGAGTTGAGTGACCTTGCATGAAAGAACTGATCACGCCTAAGGTGTGCGCATGAAGTCATGAGCAGTGGAAGCTCGGTTAATGGCCGAAAAGGGAAATTTCCTGGAGGCGTTATCATGGATCCGGACCCAAGTAGATCAACCACAGCGCCGATAGCAAGGCCGCCAATGCTGGCATCTAACCCGGAGCAAAAGGTTGCAATGCGGGGAAGGCCACGGCGTGGTGGCCGCCTTCAACGGGATCACGCCGTTTTCGTCTCCTTTCTCCTCTTGAAGTCCTCGCTATTCTGTATTTATTATCTAGATCCTTCCCCTTGTCGGTTGACATTCTAAACTCTAAAGCAATTAAGCGACGAGGAAGCAGGCAAGGAATCATGCCATTTGCCACTAAAAGCTTGAGGTTCAAGAACCGCGTCGGGCCATCCATCGTCATCCCCTGCCGAGAGGATGCAACTGCCCGCGCTGCTGCCCAGTCCAGCTGTTCACGCAGCAAAAAAGTTCGTAATCGAGTTCGGAGTCGCTTTGGTTGTGCTGCGTGCAAGCGACGCCGCGTAAAGTGCGATGAGACCTTTCCGGTGTGTCGCAGGTGTGAAAACCGCGGCGAGCTTTGTGAACCAGTCGCACGCCTGCACCCGCAGCAGTTTCAACTCACATCCCCATGGATCGTTGATATCAATAGCCCCTCAGGGGAGGTTTCAAAGCCATCGTGCAACTCCAATAACCATCTACTGACATATTGGCTCGAAAAGGCCAGCCAAATCATGGTCATCGACCCCGACATCAACCCCTTATCCTTCCCCATACTCGAATATCTCAATCGAAGCCCAAGTCTGATCCATTCGCTACAGAGCCTGAGTGCAGCTCACAAGAACTATTTCAACCCCTTCAATCTCTATAAAAGCCTCGAGGAGCGAGATCGGGCCATCGCTTTCCTTAGAGAAAAACTGGCGGCCCCGGTCATCGATGTTTTCCCCGTCTTTCAATCTGTTCTACTGCTAGGCTTTTGTTCGGCTTAGATTGGTGGACCTGGGGATGACTTTGGTCTGGACCATCTCCGGGGCGCAAGAGGTCTTATAGATACCCAACTTCTTGATCCTGCAGCTCGCCGGGTTGAGCCCGCCACCTTGAGTTTCATGCTCGGTTCCTATCTATACTGGGAAATGTCTTGCGCATTCCTCGTTCCAGATAGTAAGAACATGCCAGTCAACGCGGGTCACATCTTCGCAGCTTTGTTGGACCTGGGTTCGGAATACAACCCTATAGCTGGCTATTGCACCGAGATATTCTACTTTATTGGCATTCTCGGCCGATACTGTAGATCTGTTGTGGACGGTCGAACCCGGGACCTGAGTCTAGAGGCATCTCTGGAACAGATGATACTGACCTGGCAGCCAAGCCGCGACGGAGGAGACTTTCCTGCCATGTGCGAAGCCTACAGATTTCACGCACTCATTAACCTCTCTGCAATTTGCAAACGTCGGCCATCCCCAGCCCGACATCAAGATTTCGAACCTCCGCTCGACTTATTTGACACTGATAGAGACTATGACCTTGAGGATTCGATTCACGAAATGGCTCTGACAACTGTCCGGTCTCTGACAACCTTGCCTCCCGATGATAAAGGCATTTTGTTGCAAGCAGTTCCTCTCTTGACCGCTGGCTCAGAACTTCGTCCTGAAGATGAAAAAGAACGGGAAGCAGTATACAAGAGGTTTACGGAATTGTATTCGTTGAACCATCTCCGTGTGAATATTGCTACGGTGGAATTACTGACAGAACTTTGGGAGTTAAGGGATGAGGGGGAAATGATCACCTGGTTGGAGTTGATGCTGCGGAAAGGCTGGAATATCATGCTGGGATAGGGTGCATGTAAATTCAGAATGTGAAATGAGTGACCTTCCTCAAGCTTCTTGCTCATTTTGTGAGCCTCAGTAATGTGACCGTTGAACCAGTAATTCTTCTGTGATCCCCTGAGATGAGATAAATGTTGGTTCAAGCATCTTTCTGGTTGAACGAATGCTCTAGTTCCGAAGTGGCCTTGGTAAATGTTGAGACTCCCAAGCATGTTCACTCCATTAAGTGAGGGAATCTAAATGGAAGAGATGAGACGAAGTGAGGGGTCGAATGATAAGACGAAAGGATTTGGATAATAGGAGGCTTAACATGTTCGAAAGTAGTAAAGTACTATAGATGTCTAACTCCATTTCATTTACTTGTTATTGGAACAATACTGGTCGGTTCTGATCCCACTTCTGATAGTAACGCTCGACGGTCGTAAGCTCAAGATCTTGTCCCGTCTTACCCCGGGCCTGCGCTCCGGCCTTCTTCAGGATCTTGGCATTCGTTGGATCCGTAACCTGCCCATCAAAAAACCTTCCCTCGATCGCCTCCATTAAGACAAAGAGACCGTTGACTTCCTTGGTTTTGTACTGATCGGCTGCCTGAAGCGAATTACCGTGAGCGTCGGCGCGTACATAACGAGCTCGTTTGCCCGTAACTAAAACCGTCGAGTAAGTATGCAGAAAGGTGTGATCAGAAGCTTCACCTCTAGAGTAGATGTCGGTCAACTCCTGAAAGCTGGTGGATTCTGAAACGGCATGGACGAGAGTGCCATTCCATTTGTGAGAGTCCAAAAAGACGCCGTGCACAATATCGCCGTAGTCGTCCGCCACCGCCAGATGCGGGACAGATTCAGGGTTGTTGCCCATGGGAGGCACCCTCAACGTTAAATAATCTTCATTGTCATAGACTTTGGCGAATCCGCCATAGGCAGCACAGTACTTGTCCATATAATAGTCCTCAAGAAACCATCCTGGGTTGATGATGGAAACGGTCTCGAAGCCTTTGACCTCGTAGGCATAGTCGGCGATGGCCTTCTTGTCTACTCTGCGTCAGTGTTATAATCACTTGTAGTGGAAAAAATGAAGTGTTTTACTATCGAATCCCAAGCTCGACAACTTTCCATTCGTGAGCTTCTTTGCGCCGGGAAGTGCTGCGTAAGCAAAGTGCTTGATACCGGATTGGATGGCGGTATCAATAATGATCTTTCCCATTTCGAATTCATTGGGGCCAATTTGTCTTTTGAAGTTCTGAAGAACCTGAATCAGCATCATTTCTTAAAAGTTGGCATCTTAGCAGTGGCTGGCCGTACCGGATCGTCAGAGTCGGTGTTGACAAAAAGACCCCAAGCTCCCTCAAAGGCAGCACTCAGTTCTTCGGGTTTCCAAGAATCCGCCTTGATCACTTGTATGCCCTTATCGCTAACGCGCTTTGCCTTGGCCGTGCTAGGATCTCTGGAGAGTGCGCGAACTTCAAACTCTGGATTATCGTAGAGAGAAAAGGCAACCGAGCTTCCTATGTTACCTGGTGCAAACGAAATCTTGTTAGCTGATCAGAAGTCGAGTTTCACACTTGGCCTCACCAGTTCCTCCAACGACGACGACAACCTTCTTCTCTGCAGACATGGCGGTCAGCCGTTTCTGGTAGTTCGTAGATCTTTTGAGGCTGATGAATTGGTCCTGGTAGTGAAGAACTGAAGGTATAGAATGTGACAGCAGCTGGGCTCCGTCTACAAGCTGCGAGAAATCAGGATATTATAATGCTGCCTGGAATGTTCTTGTTTCCAGCGCATGTCATAAGCCCCCGCAGTTGCTAGAACTCCCTACATGGGAAGTGGGACAGATGGGCGTGCGGTGTTCGCTAACTTTGCGAAAACAGTAATAATATTAGGGGCGAAGCAGACACAAACAATGTTGTGCGGAGTCGATCACGTTGAATCCCCAAGTCATGTATCTCCAAGACTGTAGCAAGAGCGAGCTCATAAAACCTTACCTGATAGCCTTTCGTATCGATTGGCAACTCAATAGCGAGTGAGCCTGCCAGGCATGAGACGACTTATGATATCGAGATTTAGGTGTCAGACAGATTCCGTGGTGGGTGGGTTTGCTTTATGATTTCATTGATGGTCAAGGTTGACTATCAGCTGCATCAGATAGTGGAAGCGCTCAAAGGAGAGCCTAAGTCGTAAGATGCTTTTGAGATCTACCTATAGTTAGGTAGTCTTCGGCAACACGTCTCTCGCTCACTGGAAAATGGCGTGTTCCTCGATGGCTAATATGGTTCATCGACATCTTCACACAGTTAGGTGAAAAGGATTGCGAATAATTGTTTAAAATATCCAACCCCATCACATAGCCCTTTGCGTAAATTGTTAATACATCAATACTGAACGCTATTCCTCAGTCCATCATTTCTATTATCTTCCTTCTCCCTTATGACCACCATCTCTCCACTACTACTTACTGTCAATTCAGTACTTCAAGTGACTCCGATGGTGCCATAACAAGTTTCACTCATTTGCCTCGAGGTGGTGAAACTTGAGTAAAAGTTTGCCATCACGAGGGCCAGCCAGGTAAGCGTCGCCGATTTCCATGTCACCGTGCTCATAAATGGCCGTCCAGAAGTTGGAATAAATCGCAGCCGTCAACATCTTGATGGCTTCAAGAAGAGATAGTCAGTGAGACCGTTTCAACGAAGAGAATGGGTTATACTTGCACAAAAGCGCGAAATTACTTCCTATACAAATAGATGCACCGCTGCCAAAAGCCCAGAACCATTTGCGCATCTGGGCCAGCTCCGCAGGTGAAGCCTCCAGCCAACGAGACGGCCGCCATTCTTCTGGATCCGGGAACACTACGCTGTTTCTGTGTAGAGAATATGCGTAACTCTGCACGATGACACCTGGGGGGATATTATCGTAGCCACCGAGCGAAGTCGTTGACGGGGTAACTCGCGGCTGCGGGCCAGGGACAGGAGGATACAGCCTTAGAGTTTCCATTACGATCGCCTCCAGAAGGGGGATACTATCAATGTCCTTGGATCGAGGGAGATCATTGCCTGAGTCTCGAGGAAACTTTAGGCCTGCTCGCACACTGGCCAAAGTCTTTCGCAGTTCCTCCTGCGTCTGCGGACGACGAGACAGCTCGTAGAATATGTACGTCAGAGTAACGCCGCTTGTCTCGTGAGCTGCCGAATTGAATGAGAACATCTCGGAAGCAATCTCCAAGCGGTTTGGATACCTCGCGTCTTTGTCCTCAGTAGGATTACCAGAAGGACCCATCTTCTTCAAAGCCTAGGCGAAAATGAGAGGTTCGTCGACGACTGCAGGGTTCGGATTAGACATGATCGCCTCGGCAGCCCGATCGCACTGATCGATATTCCAATTTTCAATGTCCTCAGTTCCAGAGTCAACAGATTTCGGGATGACGTTGATGCCGATTAGCTTGAGAAACGAAACCAAACCCGGCATCTCGGTGCAAATGAACATGTACGCTTCGCGCCCGAAAAACCCAGATAGATATGTGTGTCTTTCTTTCTCATTCTGTATAAGATTGCAGCCATTAGCAATACCATATTGCCAGTTGGCGAACGAGTCCATCGAATAGCTGTAGCCGAGTTCGGGAATTGTCACAGGCTGATCCTTTAGTGCCTTATCGTGAATGATGGGGAAGAGTCGATCGAACAGCAAGACTTTGGAGATTTCGTAGCTCGACGGAGAAGCCAAAATATTGGACTTGGAAAAAGCGTTGGAGAACAGTTTCTTGCGAGCGCCATGCTCAGCTGTACTCATCATCGTAAACATGTGGCCCTTTCTGCTCTCCTCTTTAGCATCGAATTCCTTTCAAAACTACCGTTTGACGGCTGAGATACGTACCCATAGTTGAGGAAGCTATTGAGATAGAAATCAGACCTTGGGAAATTGCCCAAGTATATCTTCTTAAGCCCTTCCTCATAGCAGTTGACACTCAGCTGGTTTGGCGCAATTCGCAGGACCGGCCCCTTGAGGCGATGACGTTCGCATGTGAGCCGGTTCTCCCATCCGTACAGCCTAGCCCACCAAAGCCAGAAGGGAAACACATGACAAGACCAATGGACCGCTGGAATTTTGGACAGGGGCGATAAGAAGGCAGGGTAGACGATGAGCTTGAAGAGTATAAAGAGGGATGCACCTAGTAGAGCGACATGGGCAGGTTTGACCTGGATGTCCAGGTCTTGTGCCTGGAGCAGATTCTCGAGACCCATGATGGCAGCAATGAAGCGTAAGATAAGGAGATTACTGAGCTGAAACTGAGTAAAAAATTGAGGAAGATGGTCGAGCCTGTATGTTTATCTCAAAGGTGCCGCCTACAAGAGTGGACTTGGCTTCGGATCCCCGAGGGTGGTCGAGCCTTCACGTGCAGGCGGGAAGAATGCCCGGCAGAGTATCAAAAACTAGAGTAATGGAACTACAGGTGCTCGCTAACAGTCCCTGGCAGGATATCCCTATGGCTACTGTTGCGGGCCGTTACGTTCTCAAGAGTGGGTGGCAAGTTCGACAAGGGTGATGCCATAATTCCCTCCTTTCTCCCCAGACGAAGTGATGAGAGATAGTATAGCTTGTAGGTATAGTGACCGAACAGGATTAAGTGGTCGGCATTGTAATCGGGGATTTTGCCTGTGATTGGAGCGGAGGTCCCCGGAGCATAGGTATTCATTCTTCCTTCCACTTGGCCTTACTTCTAAGCTAGCAGGCGAGAAAAGCCTTCCAAACAAAAGAAATTCCTTCCCTCGACGGCCGGGATCCAAGGAGACTCTCGGTTGTTTTCGTGTACTCTTCCGGCTGGTGTTCAGGCGATTGCTCCGTGTGAGCACTGCACCTGATCGACATTCCACAAAGGGAAACAGGTTATGCGAGCATGGTTTGCGTCTGAAAGGGCCCATGGCCAAATTTCCGGATAAGGCGTGTAAGCGAGAATGGTACGTCAGTATCGCCACATTAGATTTAGGCACGTACAGGAGACCATAACAGAATTGAATGAGGACTAGTTAGAGAAACTCATGGCGGTAGTTAAAGTCGTCAAACAATAATAGATTGAGCAAATGATGGGAAATCCGGATAGGTTTATTCTTGCAGTGGCAAAGAACAGTGCAGACAACCTGACGTGCCATGATAATGAATCCGCTGGCTTGGAGTAAACAGCAGACGAGATGCCTCACTTAAATCATTACATGCATTTACAGGACTACTTTGCTTAAGCCCTTGTAACAATCGAGTGCGACAATAAACAACGAAACTCGCCCTATCATGGCATCAGGGACTTCAACATGATGGCAGCGAAAGGATTCTGCACTCCATTTGTTGCTTTTCACAGTCTCAAACTCCTTTACAAAACGTCGCATGACTGCACCTCCGTAATAAGCTCTTCAATATCCCTAAACTTGACACCCCGAAAGAACTTCTCCCTCTGTTTGAGAGCAACATCTCGCGGGATGGTGGCGGCACCTGAAATGTTCCATTCGTACAAGGTCGCACTGTATTTCTTGGCCTGGTCGGACGCATACTGGGCATCTTGCTCAATATCTCGCGCCGGATAATCCTTGAGCTACGCAAAATTAGCCATGCAAGCCTGACATCTGCTTCCAGAAGGCACCTTACCTCGAGCTTCACGCCGAGTAGCTTCTCGATCTTTGGTATAATCTCAAGCCAAGTGCCCATCTCCCCGAAAGCATATGTATAACGATCCCAGTTCGGTCTTCGAGCCAACTGCACCACGGCTTTCGCCATGTCGCGCGCAGCGGTCCATGTGATCATCTCCGTTCCACTCCCAAGCACCTAAGTGCCCTTTCCAAGATCTATCGGCCACGTCGCAAAAGGCGTGATATAGGACTTATTAGCTGTGGGAAAGTGTACAAAGTAATCCATGAGCCATCCTTGATTAACCGATGTCCACTCGACCTCAGTTTGATCCGAGAGTAACTGTTGGAAGTCTTTCCTGGGAGTGCCATGCTCACGGGGCAAATCGGGAAAGTTTTCCACATCTCCGACAAAGTCACTGGGGATAAGACGTTTACAATTCGACGACTTACGGCAGGCGGCCAAGAGTTCGCAATGCAGTGAGAGCCATGCTAAAGGGTCAGAGGGATTAAGAGTCGAGATTAACGTTGTGATGACGAAGCCATCCAGCACGTTCAGCACTGCATCTGCAGAATAGGCGTCAACGGCGTGGCATTGGAGCTTTGGGAAGTATCGCTCAAACCAGGGCCGTTGAGTGCGTGATACAATATGGACGTCCAATTTGCCATCTCGGACAAACTCTTCGACGAGGTAGTGGGCGATGTCGCCGGATCCGATTATTGCCACTGCCATCTGTTCTATCGGGCCAAGGCAGATGAGAGGAGATGAGGTATGCTGAAATGTGGTTGATATCAGTTTGCGGCCGTGAGTGAACGTTTGCAAGATGACAAGGACAGAGACTGGGCAGTTTTGAGGGGTCAAGGATGTTGGGGTCTGGTATCAGAAAACCAACGTCAAGCCGTGAGCCAGCCTTTGTGAGCTGTAGCTGGCGAATCTATAGTAGGCAAGGCGGAGTTGTGATGCAAATGCTGTTCCGTTTTCGGCGTTGAACCGAGCTACTTAAATATTGGCGTCTTGCATTACTAGTAACCGATCCGAAGATCCCTTGAAATACTTGACGTTCGGTCCCTCGGCAAAACGCTCAATGTAGACGAGTTTTGTCCTGGATCAGCGCCTTCCTTAGGGCCTCCCTCTCATCCGCCTGGTAACAAATGCTATTAGTCCACGGGTTTCTGATGGATAGCAGTGCAGGGGCTGTCAGAGCTGTCGATCCAGGGCGATGTATGTCACAGGGCCTGCCCACCTTGTCTCCTCTAAGACAACCCCAAAACTGCTGCCGCTTCCGCAGAACAGGCATGTTGCCGAAGGCTCCAACCGACGATCAAAACATCCAATTGAATGCCGTTCCCAGCTTTCCAAGCATTCTCAGTTGCCATTCTATTGGGCTTTGATCTGACTTCTGCTTAAGACTTGTCGCTTTGGGCATTCGGACTGCAAGCTTTAATCGCTGTGTTTGATACCAATCGTGACCAGTTGCCTTTCGTCCCGTTCTCCCTTCCATCTTGTGCAAGTCACGCAACAGTCTTCCCTTGAAAGAATGGAAAGAGAATCTTCCCTCTCATCTACAACTAGATATGAGCTCCAAAACGCTCCCTATGAAGGTTATATCTTCTTAATCACCAGCCAGGTTTCCACTTACATTACCAATGGCAGGCCGTCCCCTCCAGATACCGTTTAAGATTTTGTCGCAAATAATGGTCTGCCTACTTTATTTATTATAACATAGGGCAGAACTATCGGGACTCTTTGCCGCTTACGCGCTATGTCTTCAATATCGCCCGGAAAGCATTATAAGTACTTTGCCAGGAGCTCTTCTGCCTGCTTCAGCCTCCTTGCGAACTGCCGTAACTGCTCTGTCTGGTCTGACGAGCTGCGGCACTTCACCAACTGCCGTTTGTCAAATGACTTCAGTTATTTGGTCCCCTTCTAAATGTTATCAGATGTTATCATCGGCTAGGAACGTTCCGGTGCTTCTGCTTTTGCTGTTGAATAGTATCACGTTACTACTTTGATGACATGTAACTCTAGGTCCATACAGTATAAAATAGTTAATTATCACAGCTTGTCCTGCTCTCATTTCTCTATATATGATATCGGTATAATTCTATTTGACAAGTCATGACTTGATAGAGGCGAAAGCCCTACTAACGGCGAGACCAGTTGCGGGATAAGACATGATTTTATCATGTACACCATACTTCAAAATTTCTAGTTGGAGGTTACCCTTCTTTGTAGGCCAGACGGTTATCGAACCTCCCTCCCCTCGAGTCGCCCCAGCTTTGTCTATTTTCTCCAGCAGAGTTTCGTCGATGCCTGCCTCATCTTTAGCGCCCTCAGCTACACGCACTGCCTCTCTGTACAACTTGATAGAATGTGCCATGGGAATATCTGTGTCATCTTCGGCATGTAATAGGGTGATATCATATCTCTTAGCAGTCTTGACAAACTCCCCTAATCTCTGCACATTGTCCCATCTGCTTGTGAGCTGTCTTGCAAAGAAGTTGAAAAGTGGCTTAAACCTTGCAACTGGCGAGAGAACCGGAATCAAACCACCAATGCGATATGTTGCCGTTAGTTGAGCCACGTCTGCGAAGGTTGCTGTGACGACTAGGCCGGCAAAATGAATCGATGGCTGTTGTTGAGCGAGTTCGTTGACAAGGGAAATAGCCACTGCTGACCCAAGACTTTGACCGAAGATGACGATGCGCTCGGGTGGGATACCCGCCGTGTTCATAGCCCAGTTGGCTACAGTGAGGGCGTCTGTAATAATGCCAAGCTCAGACGGGGAACCACTGGACCTTCCATAACCTCTATAGTCGAATGACAGGACATGGGTGTTGACAGGGTCGGCAGAATACAAAGCACGATAACTGTCTGGCCGCCAGCCACTTGCCATGGTTCCGCTTGTGCCATGGAAGTAAAGGACCAGGCGAGCATTGGCGTTTTCTTTGAGTAGGTGAAAGTTGAGAGTCTGTTCGAAATGCTCTACAAGGCCCACATGTCTCTGTTCCAGTAAGGCCTGTTGGTTTGTCTCGTAAGCAGCCAGAGGTAGGACATGCCAGGAGTGAAGATTGACTCCGTCTGCGGTGGGAATGTAGAATGGCGTGACTTGGTGATGGGCGAATCCAAACTGCTCGGGAACGTTGAGGTCCTTGAACCAGGTCAGAGTGACTTTGTGCAGATAGATTACATGGGTCTGTAGCGATGGGGCGACGATTAAGGTGCTTAATATGGCGAAATAGAGTACAGCTGGAACGCCGAGCGTCAGACTAAGCGCCAGCAGGGTCGGGCGCAGGGCGGAGGATGCCATCCTAACGACGAGAAGGTACGAAGGAGGAGAGAAAAAGAAAGGCAGACTTGAATCAATGGAATTTGTCGAGCCTGGCTCAAGTCTGGTCGCAGATATGCGGGTGAAGGTGTGTGTTGGTTGATGAATGTTTCAGGTCTAGAAAGAAATGGCGCAGCACCGGGGCTCGGACTCGCCACGTAACATATACTAAAAGCCCCTGGAAAAGTTGCGGGCGGTAACACACTGGCCGTTTCTATGTCTTTTAGGAGCATCTTTCGGAGCCATCCAACTAATGCACATAGCGTGCTTTTAAATACAGTATTATTCTCTCGTAATCTGGATTACTTCTTATTAGAAAATCGCGAGAGCACTCGGAGGGCTTCCCACCAGCTCAGGAGCGTTCAAAGGGCAGCTTGTCAAAAGGAACGAGTATCTGCCCTTTTCATGGCAGATCCTTGACAGCCGCGATAAATCCCAGAGCTCACCAATTGGCATGCCGAACATGGCGAGTAGATAGGAATGAAGAACTGTGTAGAAGAGTTTGAGTGAGTAATTGATCTTTATCTGGCGTAAATAGAGAGTAAATAGGGCTTGGTGCTTACGTACCATACTGACTCATGTTACCCTCAGTTCCGTCTGCCACGAGCGGTGGACAAACTTCAAACCCAACCATGTCCCCAGCAACAGCAGAGAATCGATGATCCCAAATCCATCTTGCAGCATCAACAGTATTCTCCACGCCGCAGCATTTCCCCGAGTCCAGGAGCATTTTTTGTTCCTCAGGGGTAGCATCCCCCAAGTCCTCAGTGAACCCAGACCGCATGAGGAGAATGTCACCGTGCAAAAATTCGACATTCTGCCACTTTGCGACGTTTTCGAGATATTGAATGGTGATTTTGTGGGTATCGTTGGTTTTGAAAGCCGTCCTGTTGGTTTCCATCCACCGCCTGTAGTCGATGAACACACCTCTGCCGACAAGTGATCCTCTATTGTGCCATTGCGTCAGGGTGGGCAAATGACTGCAGCCATCCCTATGCTCTAGATCCTTGACAGAAACCTCAAAGCCGTTGTAATAGAGATTCGTCGACTGATGGGCGTAGTGGATGAGGCTGTCCCATTGGCTCGAGCACTGTGTATTGAACGATACCTCATCGTCGAGCCCGACAAAGTCGTACTTGGTCTCGCTCCAGGATATCGCTCGCTTGTCCAACCCCTTTCGACCATATTCGGAGGAATAGATAGCGTCAAGGGGCCAGTTCAGTGAAACTGAGACACCATCCCGTGCTTCTTTCAAGGCCGACTGGACGACTTGTGGCGTGAGGAAGTTCAAAGTGCCAAGACAATCTTTCTCATTGCTGTTATCAAAGATCCCCCACGCGCAACCCTGAGGAAGCGATCCGACCTTGGGCAGGTCGTTAAAGTCAGGAAATGAAGAGGGCTCTGGTTGAGACATAGTTTGTGTGCTGTAGCTGAGGAGCTACAAGGTAAACTTCGTCGAGTCTCCGTGACATTGACGTCGCTGTGTTTATACCATCCGACCGCCTTCAAATGGAATGGCATCGTGTAAATGCCCTCTCGAGTAATTACTCACGGGGAAGCTTCCGGCCCATGAAGAGCCTGCCGCGTGCGTAGGCTGGCCTGGATCTCAAAGACAACACGCCCGCTGCTCATTCTGGACCATCTCGGCATGACGGGGTTACTCCCGCCCCCGGTTGCTTATCTTGCCCCGAGAAATACGGCCGTTGGGCTTTTGTGGTCGGTACTCGCTCATGTGCTAGTATGATCATGCTTCGCTAAAACACCAAGAACGGTAATACGGCCAATGACGGATATGACTCGCCGGGCCAACGATAGGCTGACCGAGCCGAGGAATCCGTAACAGAACAACCTAGAGCTATCTTGGAACCTGGACTAATTATGGCTGCACTTTCCCCAGAATCTTCCCCGCAAATTGCTGGCATTGGATTCTAATCCTTACTTGAAGTCAGTGTTACATGGGCGTGAGTTTCGAAGCTGAAAGATGGAAATCTCCTGCCACTCTCCTGACCGATAAGGAGGCCGCCTCGGAACCATATAAAAGGCTCGAGACTTCTCCTTCACTGCTCTTTCCTCACCCAAGCAGCAGTGTTGTTTCTTCGTTGTCAGTATCATCCATCCGTCCTTCAAATTTTTTTCAGTGCCACTTCCAGCAATTCATCACGTCAAACATGGCTTCCGAAGCCAAGACGTTGGCTGCAGGCCCGGCCGACCTAGATGACCTCCAGCTTCAGGCTCAGGGTCATACCAGTGAACTGCCACGCCAGTTTTCTGTCATGTCCCTCATCTCTTTCGCGTTTGCCATCATGAACTCGTGGATCGGGTTTGTCAGCCTCCTTTTAACCACCTTGACAATGGGATGCCCAACAGTGGCGTTCTGGGCGCCCATTGTTGCTTGTCTGGCCTCGTCTATTATCGCGGCTGGACTCGCTGAGCTTGCATCTGCCTTTCCGTCAAGCGGAGGCCAGTATCAGTATAAATTCCCCCATGCTACTCGCTCTCAACTGAGCTGACGTCTACCTAGTTTCGCGTTCATGGTCGCTGGCCCCAAATATCGCTCCGCCGTAGCGTTCGCAACTGGCTGGACCAGTATTCTAGCTTATTTATTCACGTCTTCTTCGGGTGCTATATTTCTAGCCGAGTCATCCGTGAACCTGGCAAGCATCTATCACCCGGACTTCGACGTACAGCGATGGCAAGTCTGGCTTGTTTATTCAGCGTGCATCATCATTGCCACCCTGATGGTGACGCTGCTGCCTTCAACCATTCCAAGGACGCAGTTGCTCTTTTTCTGGGCGTCTGTAATCGGCATCACCGTTATTTCTGTCACGCTTCTTGCCGCCAGTGACTCCAAGCGACCAGCAGAGGAGATATTCGCCAGTTGGACAAATGAATCAGGCTGGAACTCTGGTTTTACCTTCATGCTGGCAGTAGGACAGAGCATGTGGATGTGAGTACCGACTGGATGTAGAAGTTCAAACCACCCTGACATTCTTTCCAGCTTCACCTGCGTAGACTCTGCTACCCATGTTGCCGAAGAGATTCCACAGCCCGGCAAGCACGTCCCCCGAGCCATGCTCCTCGCAATGTTTATCGGTTTTCTAAGCAACACGTTCTTCTCTCTCGCTATTCTCTTTAGCAGCGCCGATTTCCAAGCCATTGCGGACTCCGAGGTTCCCATGTACACGGCTTATCTTCAGGCGATGAGCAGCAGTGGAGGTGCAACATTCTTCACTGTGTGGCTAATCTTGATCTACTTCGGCGCTCTGCTGGGTCTCATTACTACGACCGGCCGTCTGATCTGGGCATTCGCTCGTGACAATGGCATGCCCTTTTCCGACTTCTTCAAGCAAATTAGTCCCCGGCTGAAGATTCCAGTCCAAGCCAATATTTTGACTGCAGTCTTCTGCATTCTCTATGGTCTGATCTACGTTGGTAGTACGGTGGCCTTTAACACATTCATCTCCACGGCGATTCTTTTCCTCAATCTTTCGTACACCATTCCTCAAGTCCTTGTTCTTTTTTCGAAGAATCGAGACGAAACACTTCCAACACGTCATTTCAGACTCCCGAAGCCTATTGGCATATCCTGCAACGCATTTGCACTTGCATGGATGTCCCTCTATGTCATTTTATTTGCTTTCCTCCTCTCCTTACCAGTCACTGCAGAAGACATGAACTACGTCAGTGTCGTTTTCGTCGCTTCATTTCTTCCATGAGCATCTTGTGGTTCGTCGCAAATAAGAAGAATACGTTTCAAAGGCCCAACGTCGATTTGGAAGTTCTCGACGCGATCAATGCTGCGAATGAGGGAGAGGATGCGGAACAAGCTTCAGGAGCAAAAAAAGAGACTTCTGGATAAAGTACAGAGAACAGCGTTCGTTAATTTGACTGGTTCCCTAAAGCTGGAAACAATGTTGAGCTACTTGTCCTACAGCTAAATGATATTATCAAGGCATGTTTTACTAACGACTTGGAACTCATGCATAGCCGGGTTCCCGGTACGTCTGCAACGATAGAGCGGGAGTCCTAGTGAAACCAACCAGTACGTTGATCCTGTCATGCTAGGTAACATGCTCGAGCAAATAGCATCGCGTGAAGGACATCCAATCCAGGTACTTTCCTGCTGGAGCCTTCATAGCTAGGTCTCATCTCGCTATCACTCCACCGATCATTACTATCGCTCCTGTCAGATATTTATATTCTCCGTAAGTACAAGCACTATAGATTATCTAGTCTCCAGACCAATTGAAGTTTCAAATTACTGCAAAATAGTAGGTATGATCGAAAGGAGTCTCAAGCTCCCGTAATCTGCCCAAGTCATTGACTTTGGCGGCCTTGAAACCGGCTTTCAGTTATCGAGGATGTAGTGACTAGGGAAACTATTACTACCTGACAGCAAGTTCATATAGAGCACAGTGTACTACATACATTACACTAAACGAGGCTACTTGGGTATCTACGGAAGAATTCAAGTCAAATACAGACAAGTAGCCATTTCTATGTAGGGATCAGTTACCATAGTTGCCGTCGCCGCAGGGGATCACGCGTCTATGCCTAAATCACAGGCGGCTAAATTCCTCGTAGATTAAACCAACACTGCTACATATTCAAATAGTGTTGACAAGTGTTAGCGTACAGAATAGTTCATCTACAACTCAATTGACTGACCTTGTTTAGCTCCTGGCGCATATTGCCGGATCCCGAATGCTCTTCTCCCTGGAATGAGTGGTTGATGATTGCCGACTTCATTTCCTGCACTGCAAGAACATACTGACTCTATAGTGAGTACTTGATCGAATTGGGGGCGTAAAGGTTGGCTAAAAGCCTGCTCTTACCTGCTCAATAGAATTCTCCACGATGTATCGGGTGGCTATCACCTCCTCATTCTGGCCCATCCGATGAACCCGATCCAGCGCTTGCTCCTCAGTCATTGGGCTCCATTGTGGTTCCATGAGGTGAACTCTGGATGCTACTGTCAGGTCAAGTCTAAATTTTGTTGAGGGTCATCAGCGTTCTACTTCAAAGTGACGGGCCAAATGATGACGAAGGGGGGAAAAGGAAACAGGATTTTGCATACCCTACGCCGGCACTACCAATGGAAGCCAACAACACCGTACAGGCGTCATTAGTACGGAAGGTTCTGAGAGCTTGTCTTCTTTGAGGTTCCGATCTGCTGCCGTCGATTCTCGCCAATTGATACCCTTGCATGACCAGAGCCTGCTGGATAAGATCAAGCATCTTCGTCCAACAGGAGAATACAACACTTAGACTTGGTTAGTGGTTGTGTTGTGATGCGTAATATTAATAGACTTTGTTACCTCTTGACAGGTCTGCCACCTGACATTCGTAGTCTGTCCTTTTCCAAGTTACCAAGAAGAGCAAGTACCTTGGAGGATGGAACGTAGGATTCATTCATAAGGCTGCTTGAAGACTGAGCAGCCATCATAGGATCGGGGCAGAGTTTGCATTGAGAGGCTCTGACAAGGTCCACTTCGTCCCTCTTGTCCTCGCACCGACTACAGATCGTGTGCCCGCAATCAAGAGATGCAATCTCAACGAGACTTTGGGAGTTGTCCTTTGTGCTGTTCTTACAGAGGCCACATCTCTCAGGTTCTTGGAGAAGATGCTCAGCATCGTGTACCGCACCGGAATTCGAATCGAACAACTCGAGAACGCGGCTTGGGAGAAGATCGAGGCCATGATCGCAGAATTGACGTAGTCTTGAGATAGTTTGAACGACGCAACCCATTGCCCTTGATGACTGAGGGGCATCTTGATCTTGGGCCAGGATTGCTGAGTAACTCTTTTTCAAGATGCTGTAGTTATTGCGTTCATATGCATTCAATTGCACGTGGTGTATGGGTGTCCTTTTGCTCGGTAAGTAGAGTTGTCCAAGAACCGAGCTCTTTGTTCTTCTCAGAGTTGTAGCTTGGACCAACTTCTTCAAGGTGTTTAACCCTTGCTCCTTGTTGCTGTTTAGTGGTGTCGATATGTGCGAGGCGAAGACAGATGATTCATCAAACGGCGAAGCTCGCAAAAAAGCGAGAAGAGAGCCGAAATCTTCGACGCGGTTGCAGATGGGCGTTCCAGTTATACACCAACGACGTTCGGCCTTGAGAGCGTGGACTGCTTGGAACTTTTTTGATGAGCGGTTCCTTATAGTATGAGCTAAGAAATTGTTGGGTTAGTGAAATTCGATAAAGAAGGGGACTAGTAGCTACCTTCATCAAGAACAACTCTACACCATTTAGTAGATTTCAGGTTGTCGATTGCTGTAGAACATCTTGATTGACTTGTGCCTCTAGAGAGGAGTGTGTCATAGGTGGTCAGGACAACGTCGTAACTAGTAAGTTCAGTCTCAACATTCCTTTTGGATCCATGATATACGAAATAAGACAAGGTTCCTGGGACTGTGTGCCTATATTCCATAGGTAGAGGAGGTTAGCCTTCCACCATGTAACAAAGGGATTGGTCTATCAAACCTCTCGATTTGTTCCTCCCATTCCTGGAGCACTGACAAAGATTAGTGACTGCAATTTTGAATCAACAAGCACATCCTTACACGATAGCGGCGTAATGATCAGGGTTGTCTTAGTAGGCAGGCTGTTCATCGGAACGTTGCCTTCTCTCCAACTCTCAATTGATGCAGTCACGAGGGCAATGACAGACAGTGTCTTTCCCAGCCCCATTTCCTTAATCAGTGAGTACATAGATTCGAGCACTTGGTGTGATACTTACATCAGCGAGAATACCCCCAAAACAGAGCCGAGGTTCATGACTTTGAATTGAACCACTGACCATATTCTTGTACCTGGAAGACGATACTTGTTAGATTTTAGACTTGAGTCTCATGTCAATTGACATAGGTACCTAGAAGCGCCGCTTTGGTCAGTTATCCGGGTCCATAATGCCCCAAACTGATTATCCTGCAAGATTCCGTTCTCTTTTTCCATCATCATGGAGAGAGCGTTTTGCTGATGACTGGTTTGCGTTAAATGTTGCCATTTAAGTGCTAAGAGGATGAGCTGAACTTACGGCTTAAGAGGTGTGCGCAAATTTGGGTTTGCATCAATTTTTGGTCGGTACACTTGAGGACCTTGAGCAGCATCGAACACTTGTAATATGTCATGCCTGAGGGGGTCACGATCGTTCAAGACTCTGGAGCTTTGATTCAGATTTGAGTGGATCGTCAGCGTACTCAAATCTGGCATTAGTGTTCCAGGTCTGCGCAGATAGTGTGGATTCTCGTAGACAGCATATGGTTCAATGATGTGAGGGTGTTGGAGAAACAGCTTGGCTCTGTCAAGAATTTTGCCAATCTCGATCGCTTGGTCCTCGGGCCCGTACACAACGATGCACAAATCATGGTTGCGGACCTCATTTGTCTTTGTTTCGTCGACGCGGACAAAAGTCTGGAAAGACGTGGAGTGGTTCTCTGAGATCTCCTTGAGAACTGCTGCTGCTCTCCTCTCGACCAATCCTCCGTATTTTTGCGTATCAGAATCACGTACTGTGGCTGGAAATTCATCCAGACTCAGAGACACGTGAGTCAGTCCGTCTTTAGGATCACCAAGTGCACCCAACCTCAAGTTTGGAGAAGGTATTTGAATCTCAAATGCTGTTAGCAGATGCCTTTACTTTTCAGCGGTGGTAAAATTGCAGCTTTTGACACGATAGAGGGAGCAAAACCCCAGCGGGGCGGAGAAGTCAGAAACGGGGCTATGACATACCATTCCAAAACATGTGCCAAAGCTGCGGTCTTCAATGAGGTCGGGTGTTGGGGACTGGACAGATGAAGTCAGCTCGGTTGGCAGCCCCTCAGAAGCATCTGATGACGACGAGCCGGTCAAACCTAGACACGGAGATGGAAATGAGGTCTGGTTGGCAGAACAAGGGTTATTTATGCCATCATCGTAAGGGAGATAGGCCGGTGGCGGCGCTGATACCAGTATTTTGGGCAAAACTTGGGATGGTTCTTGATCACCACAGTGCGTGACTTTGGTGTCCAGGCCAGTCCTCTCATGGCAAGGACGTTTCGGCGAGGGGAAAATAAGCTCTGAATGTAACAAATCTTGCTCTGTTGGTGATTGG
Organism: Rugonectria rugulosa; assembly: GCA_023509875.1. NCBI lineage: Eukaryota > Fungi > Ascomycota > Sordariomycetes > Hypocreales > Nectriaceae > Rugonectria > Rugonectria rugulosa. The sequence goes on along the minus strand of JALNIO010000083.1, from coordinate 26,085 downwards.
CCTGCTGGCCTTTTCCTCGCAGAATACGAGCTTCTTGTGTCATAGCCGGGATGCGTCATTGAGAAGAACTGGTGAAGATGTTGAAAGAAGGAGGGCTACAACTGGGAAATATATGAAAAGGTCATGATTTGAAGATAATTCTGTGATCCTACGTCAGTAGGCTGATCAAAGAAATGGTGCATTCTGCCTTAGGGCGCCTTCGGGGCTTAGCAGCTGCGTGGCATTCTTCAATTGACGGGTACCGCTCGAGATCCGCATTGCTGCACGTCGTGGCACAATAATAATTGGCTGAGCATTTACGAGGCTTGTCAGCACTCCCTGAAATCATGGCCTCAGTGAGCCTCCTGCAGGCCGTCCGCCTCAAGCACTTAGCGGTGTTGTGTCACAGGCTTTCCCAAGTATTAGAATGCGCATGACCGCCTTGCAACTTGATCCGTCTCTCTCGCTTCCTAAACTCTGCACGCAAGAACACAATGACGCCATCGCCCGTTGTTCCTGACGCTTTCGAAAGCGCAAAAGATAGCTTTCTCTTGAAGTTTCCGAATTCATCCAATTATGACTTCTCGCCTTACTCAACCATTGAGCATGTATACAAGACCACCGACCAGATCCAACGAGAACAAGGTCAGACCAGGACATTGCGTAATCTCCGCAAGATTCAACCGTTCCTCGACTGTCTTAAAACCTACACTCAAGTGATTGAGACGTTTGTTCAAGTCAAGCCGGATATACTGGCACTAATTTGGGTATCGTGCTCTTCCATTCTCATGAGCAGGCGAGTCTAACGAGCTCAGGGTCCCATCAGATTTGTGCTTTTAGTGCGTTCATCAAACCCCGAGAATTTCGTCGTGCTGATTCCAAGTTAGATTTCAAGCACATACATGCGTACCTTCGACAGGCTCTTGGATGTCATTTCACAGATAGGGGCTGCATTGCCGGCCTTCCAAAACTATGCAGATCTGTTCCATGGTAATGTTCAGATTCAGCATGTTCTTTGTCTTTTCTTTCGGGACATCCTGGATTTTTATGCAACCGTCCTGGATCTGTTCAGACACAAAAGTAAGCTACCTTTATTACGCAACCCGAACTACATCTCTTACGTTGGTAGAATGGAGTATTCTCTTTGAGTCTCTTTGGCCCCGGTATGCCGGAAAGATCCAGATTATCCAGGACAATATCACCAATCATCGAATACTCACGCAAGGCGAGGTAACCCTAGCCAGCATTACGGAAGCACATGAGGCTCGGGAGCGCGCCTTGCGGGAATACGAGAAAACCCACGAGTTCCAACAACGACAGGACTTCGAGACGATCCGTAACTCACTAGCTCCTCAGCTTTACTATGAAACGCTGGAGTTACTGACAGAAAGGTGTGCCATGGAGTCTGGAAATTGGCTCACCGGCCACTCACAGTACGAAAAGTGGTTTGACGCTTCAGATAAATCCACTAGACTGTTATGGCTTGAAGGGATACCTGGAGCAGGTTTCTAGCCCTCTGTCCGATTTTTATACAATAGCTAACAATATTGTGTTTCAGGGAAGACGTGTTTGGCATCAATCATCACACGTCATTTGCAACTGCGAAATAATCCTCTGGCATTTGCGTTTCTCACCCATCGAGAAAAGACCTCCCCTTGTAAGATTCTTCAGTCGTTTGCATTTCAAATCGCCCTCGACAACAAAGACGTGCAACCCACGTTGGTCCTTGCCTATGATCGGGATTACCTAAAACTAAACAGCTCTGTTGAGTTCATGACGCGTATGCTCAAGGATCTCTTGGCTGGTCAGGCCACGACATACATCGTATTGGACGGACTGGACGAGATGCCTTCTCCCGAGAGACAGACTCTTGTGAAAGCTGTCTTGAATCTTCACCAAGAGCTTGAGTCATTAAAGGTCCTTGTATGTAGTCGAGCTGAGCACGACATTTCTCTTCTCTTGCATGATAAGGCAGAACGTTTGCGCGTCCATGAAGCCAATGGAGAAGCAATCCAAGTTTACGTACGCAAGAAAGCCCAGATGTTGACCTCCAGTCTGCTCGTGGACCAACAAGCCAAGGATGAGCTAAAAAGGCTTATGACCCCGATCGCCTCTCACGCGAATGGTAAGCTTCCAATCTTGGGTATTTTGAGATATGAATATGGTGCTGGAGTAAACCAGTTAACGTTTTGACATAGGCATGTTTCTATATGCAAGACTACTTTGTGATAGTGTTGCTCATCTGGGGGACCTAGATGCGGTTAGAGAAGTAGTCGACAATCTTCCCAACGGACTTCAAGAAGCGTTTGTCGATTATCAGATAACACCGATGTACAAATAAAACTGATTCGAGCTAGGTATGAACGGATTCTATCTCGAATCGACCAAGGCCTCAGCCAACGTGAGCGCGAGGAGGCCAGGACGATACTGGCACTCATCGCCTGCTCTGGTGTTCCATTGAGAAAAACCGAGATTCAGCTAGCTGTCTTCACCTCTCAAGGAAAAGATCCTTCTCGAGGATGTCGTGGTTTGTTCTTAAACCTACCCCAACGCTGTGGTCCGGTTATCGAGGAGGTCAATGGCTTCATTTATTTTGTTCACTTTTCCTTCGAAGAGTGAGTGTATACCTCCTTTTGTCCATCTCTTTAACTTTCTAACGGTGCTTAGGTTTCTCTTCAGTGAACAGAGTGCTCCAGGCGGATATCTCAACTGCCCTGCTGTCAACTCGTCTTTTGCCTCTATTTGCCTCCGTTATCTTTGCTCACGTTGCTTTGAAGCAAATCTTTCCCAAGAAGAGCTACGTCAATACCTGATTTCTGGTGCTTATGTACTGGAGGGCTATGCTTGCCTGTATTGGCTGCAACACATTGAGAGAAGCGATGCTACACATGATGACTCGCTACGAAACAATTTGCAGGGTCTTTTGAGATGTCGACGCAACGAAGACTTTTTGGAAGGCGCTGACCCTGTCACGAGTAAATTTGATCGATTCAAGCACGAAGAGCCAGAGATATTCGACAATCTCGTCCAGACTGATGCTTTCTCACGAAAGCGTTTGAGAGAATTTGAATTGAGCAGAAGTGAGCCTTCCCCTGCCCGGCATATCGTTGCATCACAACAGTCGCGTGATATTAACTAGTGACTATCCAGGCGAGCTTGAGAACTGGGGACATCTTGACCCTTTCACGTTTTCGCATTCGCAACTGGAGATTCGAGAAACACTTGAATCGATGACTTGTGAGCCGAAGAGATGTTCGAACTCGTGTCATTGTTCATTGCTTAAAAGCATCTACGGCGAGCTTCTTTACAAATGTGGTCGATATGGATGCCCCTTTTTCCGTATCGGGTTCAAGACAAAGGCCCAGAGAGATCAGCACATGAAGGCTCATTCTCGACCATACAAATGTGACCAAGAGGGCTGCATATACTTCGATGTCGGCTTCAGAACGCAAGCTCTCCTCTTTAAACATTTCCAAAAACATCATACCACCAATCACCTACAGAAGGCAGCCAGATTGAGGGAGCCAGGCGAGGATGAGTTGAAATTTATCCTTGACGATGCGGTAAAGGCAAACGACCTCGAAACCATGCAAGCTTTCAGAGAGAGAGTTCGCGAGTTCTCTGCAGAGTTACTCCTCACCGCTATCGAGCAAAGATGTTCGAGGCCCATTCTTGAATTCCTGATGCCGGAAACACAGCTCGGAGACAGGCGCTACTGCGACGGAGACCGCGTTGGTGCGGATCTATTTGTCTCCGCTGCTTTACAGGGAAATTTGGAAGTATTCCGGTACTTCCTGCCTCAGGATACGTTTTATCCCTTAATTGACATAGTACCAGTTGCAGACGCTATTGGAAAATCGAGATCCGCCGATATGGTGGAGCTTGTATTTCCAAGTATCAAGAACTTTAACGCCAGAATGCTGACCTCACTTCATCGCGGGTGGAAGAGCGTGGATGAGGAGTCAAAGGCTTTGGAGTGTCTACACCGCCTTGGGAATGCTATTCCAGTTAAGTTACTGAATCGCCTCATTCGAGACTTGAGCTCCACCTGCTTCTCTATTCCCATCGCGGAATTCTACCTCACTCATGGCGCCGACGTGGAGGCTGGAGCAAAGTTAACAAAAACAACAAACGGAGTTGTGGACCTGTCCCACCAAACACCACTATTCGTGGTATCGAAGAAAACTAGCTTAAAAGCAATGCAGTTCATGGTATTTCTGTTGGGAAAGGGGGCAAACGCGAATGTCTCTTTCACAGGGAATAGAATTGATGATATGCCTGGTCCGAAGAAGGCGCTGGAGACGATTGGCAAGTCATGGGACGAGCTTGTAACACAAGCACAATCCCGAGTGATGGAATCGAGTTCTGCGAGCCTTGTATCTCATCCTTGATTCAGCCTGGTTGGTTTGGGGCATCACCGATGCTGATACAGTAATTCAAGAAAATGAAAGATGTTGATTTGTAGTTATCAAGTTACTTAGATTGAGAAACACGATGATGTACGGCGATGATTATGGACAAAGTGAGGTTGTAGGCCACTGACCCAAATGCATGTAGGCCCTATCACATAGCTTTATGCTTTGCTCTCCCGAATCATCACATGATAAGGCATGATAAAACAGTTGACAGACTTTTGAGTGAATACATGGATGGTCATGGGAACGGCCACCGTTCTCGTAGTTTAGGATATAGATACATGGACAAAACAATAACCCACGGTACCCGCGGTGAGGGCAAAAGTTAAGAAATGCTCATCCCCAGCTAGCAGATAGCTTCAATAGTCCGTCGTTCAAACTCATACACTTAAGTTGCTGATCCGCCAAAGGGAATCATGACATCTACCGTCCCTTTGCTGCAAAATCACGGATTCGCACCTGAAGCCAGAAGGGGAACCCGAGGAATCCCGTCAGGAACGTCACACCCTCGGGAAGAATGATGTGACCACTGCGGCAGGTGAATATCTGCTCCAGAACCTTTGAAGAAACATCCTCGGGCTTCATCATGGACCGTCGCGCCTTTTCAGACTTGGCCTGGCGCTTCTTGGTCATGGCGGTTTCCACCCACATCGGGTGAACAATGGTGGTCATGATGCCGGGCGCCTTGTACACGTGCTTGATCTCGGACGAGAGGCCCTGGTGGAAAGCGAGGAGGCCGGCCTTGGTGGCGGAATAGTCGACAGATCGTGCGAGGGGGACGTAGGATGAGAGGCTGGCGACGGTGATGACGTGACCCTTGTTCTGCGAGACCATGGAGGGGAGGAATTCCTTTGTCGTCAACCAGTTGGAAAGAATATTGACGCCAAAGAGACGCTGCAAGTCTTCATATTTCGTGTCCAGGACGGAGTGATCAAAACCGATACCAGCATTGTTGACGAGGATGGAGGGATGGCCGATGGTCTCCTTGATGGCACTGGCAGCCTCCTGGACGGCAGATTCCGAGCTTATGTCGCAGTTCCAGTAGTGAACATTCTCAATCGCAGCAAGATCCTCAGACAAGGGCGCCTTGTCGAGAATGGCAACCTTGACTCCCTTTGCAGCGAGGCCGACCACAATGGCCTTTCCGATACCATTGGCTCCTCCAGTAACAACAGCGACTTCGCTAGACCACTTCCATTCATCCAGCGCCGGGGCGCGATAGTTGTTCAAGGCCAGGACATTCAGGCGGCGATTGACGAGCCTCACGGCGCCGACGACGAGCAGACCCAGCAATCCGGTCCTCAAGCCGGGGGTCTGGAGCCGGCTCTGCAGGGACGCCGAATTGGCCAGGTGGCTGATCAGCTGGGCGGGGTAGGAGGATGTCAGGGCGAGGGCCAGGGCGGGAACGGCGGGCTGCAAGAGGAGGTCGACGATCCGCGCCGTGGCAGAGACGGCGGATCCCACGAGGCCGGACATTGCGGGAGCCAAATGAGCTGGGGGATTCAAGGGTGTACGGAAGAAAATCGAGACTCGACAGCTTCTTGGATCTGCTCTCGAGGGAGAAGCAGCATTATAAAGAGAGCCCTTCACCACCTAACTAACCTACCTAACTAACCTACCTAAGCACTAAGGTACGTGGAGGGTGGGTATTCGATAGTCCCAACCGTTTCCCATCACGCTATTCCTAGACTTGCCTCGGCAAGAATGCTGAAGTTTGGATCAGTTGGGGGCATTGGGGCACCATGACGACTCAACGGATGGCTCTTGTTCTCCCACTATTGGCGGAAAACAGCGTTCTAGACCGTTCAGGGGGGCGGCCTTGAAACCTCCCCAGCTCCAGGACTGTTTCCATGTTACGCCTGGCAGCTCAGAGACGCATTTAAGCAAGAGAAGGATTCCAGCAATCATCTTCTTCCTCGGCCGCCCTGTATCATCGTAGCAAATATTAAGTCTCGGGCGAGTGATCTACCCTTCTCTCTGTCAAACCCCAAGTCAGTTCATAATATCCCTCGATGTTTTCCGGAGACACCAAGCTCGAGCGCGCCGTTCTCGGCGTCATCCTTGCTGGTCGATCGGACCCTTTGCCATCTTGGGTTCGCATCGCTCGTCCAGGCATAAGAGCCGCATGGAGATGGAATCGACTGACAAACGGCTGCAAGGGGTTTTTTCTCCCCAGGTTCCCTCCCCACGCTCGATTATCAGCTCACTGGAAAATGGAGCATCTCTGTCCAAGCCCCTCGCGTTGTCGAGTGGGTGCCAACTCTGCTGTTACAACTTCTTCTTGACTCCGCCCTTTTTCTCGTCTGTGATTCAATTCGATATGATCGTTACTATTATTGATGCAGGGTTCATGATCAGTACCGATGACCACCCCGTGAATCACGCATCACATCATATTTTTATCTCTAATATACAATCACAAAAGCCATATAAGGTGGTTCGTAACAATTATACGGAATAGTATGCAACATATATCGGCATGGATCAATAGTTTGGCGGAGCCGTAGGGTACCTAGGTCGCGATATCGTGACACCGACTACCTACCCAGTTAGATAGGTGTTTAAGCCGAGAGGACATTACAGAATCTTGGTCATCAAGAAAGACAAAATCTAGTATTAGATCCCATAAGCAAAAAGCCGTCATTAAACATGGGCCCAACCGTTCGCAGTGAGCACATGCATCTCGTTAATTATACATATCGTCCCGTTTTCCTTGCGCTTGGGGTGCTGCTCTTCCCACTGACGCACTTCTTTCCTAATCATCCGCTCCTTAAACCACGGCGTCGTGAACCACCTCACTATTCTATTCTTCCACAGGCCCAAGAAAATATCGGTATATCCCAACCACGGTCCATTAGAATGAACAGGGTCATATGCACCGCGACTATATCCGACTCGGACGTTGGGATTTAGGTAGATCCCCTGTGTTGATGTAGGATTGTCGGTATGAATCAGGCAGCATTCGGAGCCCTCGAGATGTTTGCTGGCAAGACTGTCGTCAATGCCCCGGAAGGAAATCGCGTCGTCGCCGATAAAGGGCATAGAGGGCATAAAAACTAAAGACTAGGGTTAGCCATTGGCTAAAACAAGCAGATGCAAAGCATACCTATCCCGTTCCAGCAGCTCGTCACAGGAACGGGTTCGCTCCTCTTCACTGCCCCTCTAGAGTCCGACGACCGAAAATATGGCCATGTCTGCGTCGCATATTCGTGACCGGTGGCATCCCTAAGCGCAAAGGTATCATAAAACCCAGGCGGCCTGCTGTAATCCATTGAACACGCCGCCGCGTAGTCGCCGTCATTCGTATTAAGCAGTGTAAGGATATCGGAAACCGTAAATACGACATCGCCTAGAAAGAGCACGTAGTCGAACATGGTCCCGTTCTCAGCCAGGTCTCTTAAAGGTTGGAGCGAGATGTTGCGCAATCGGGATAGATATGGTATTCTTCGAAGCTCGATACGGTCGCGGGGTGTCTTGATCCAGCCATTTCCCGGATGAGAAGGCGGCGATGATATTTCGTCGTCGTGTGTGGTTTCGTCTAGTGTAATGTTCCGCGCGACGCCTGCGTCAGCGAGAGATCGATCCAGTTCACGCAGTGCATCCTTTGACCCGTCCTTGCTGCCGCTCTCGTAGACGCTCACGAAGACATTGCTAGGGCCGAAAACATCGACGAGATCTAGTACGCCCTGGTTCCACGAGTCGCGGAGGATGCGCTCGTTGTTCCAGTGCAGGCTCGCGATGTACACTCGGGTCGAATTGTTGGGTTTCGCTTGGTGTTTTCGGCGCTCATCGTAGGCTGCGGTGATGCGATAGTGGACAAGAAGAGTATCGAAGACGGTCCAGAGAACGAAGGCGAGGGGCAGCCATCGCCACACAGCGGGCGATCGCAAGGCAGAAAGATATCGTACAGCGGCAGGCCTGAAGGGTGCAACTGGGAGAGAGGACGGAAGGGAGGACGGGACCAAGCGGTATGAGAATCGTTGCCACATGCGGGACACTGAGCGAGGGCGGCGATGCGCTAGGTGACGAAGGAAAATAACGAGAGACAGATGGAGGCCATCAATGAGGTTGTTTGTATAGGGCGGTTAGGTGAGGTTTGCGCGACGAGGAGAGACAGGTTGACAGGGAAGCCATTTTGATGTTTAATGAGGACAGCGGCAAGAGCGGGTACCTGCATTCGAGGGGCATTCCAGGTTGTTACAGTGGGCTGTAGTAGACCCATCAGCGCGAAGGATGCGCAGTCACAGCAGGGGTCATTTTGTCGCGGTAACCTACAGGCTACGCAATCACCCAGGTACCTTTCGTTAGGATGGCCATTTGCAGCTTTTGGAACTGGAAAAGTTTATTATTCGTTATGGTACGCTGCAGGAATGCGCCGTTTGCCGATGGTTCGCAGCATGGTGGGCATTTCCCGCTTGTTCCCCAACAACAGAGCCTGGCAAGGGAGTGAGGGAATTGCTTGGACACCAATAAAGGACTCAATTGATATGTAGGCAAGAATAAAAGGGTAATCTGGACATGCAATTGCCACCACCATTCCCGATTCCTTGTAGTTCTGCCACACCGTTCTACAGCTGTGGGACCAGTTCTTTGTTCCTCCAAGTCACACGACCGATAATGTGAGAGCTGGACCTTGGCATCATCCAGTTAATTGCTTGTAATCTTGCTTTGACTAAAGCCTAATAAGCAAACAATAAAATCGGGGTATGGGCTTGTGTCTCAATGGAAGCGGCGGATGCCTATCCCACGATGGGATATTCTGGTTCGAGCCATTTTGCAAAGCGGGAGACGGCTCGGAGCAGTCGATCGCCTAGACTGTCCAAAAACAGCAGCACGCAATCAATTGCAAAATTAAATGGTCGTTTGAAGTCCAAGAACTATTTTCAAAGTATTCTTTTCTTAATGTTTGCTCCTATATACGTTCTTCAATTACACGGTCAGATATTCTCTTTGGCTGGGTAGTCATTCGAATGTAAAACCCCCATAGAACCAAGTGCAAACACACAAATGCTCGGATTCCATGACATAAACTTCTGATCCAAGATCCGCCAGTACAGTTTGCAAGTAGGTTCCTAGATTGGTGATGCATCTATGCCGATGTGAGTTTGGCTGAAGAAAGACGCGTTTCAACCAGCCTTGCAAATGAACATTATCGGGGCATTCACTGGGACATTAGAGAGACATCTTATCAGGGCAAATTAACACTTTGGTAAATCAAAATCAACTTCCCGAGCCTTTCGCTATTGCTCCAGACATGCATGTGAAACCATTGCTATGGTTGCGCCCGTGGGAGCAGAGCACCTCCCCGTCCCCCAATTTGAGAGGAGCGTCCCAAAATCAAGATGTATAATTTCACTAGCAGAGACCCATGACAACAGGCTCACAGTCATGAAGGAATTCGATTTTCGGACCCAAAAAGTCTGGGAGGTGGCTGGCTGTGTAGTGGTGCCGCCCTCAAATTTAATCCAAGGAGATAGCAGCAAGAGATGAGCATGAGACCCTGTGCTACAGAAATCGAACTTGGAATCATAGTCGGCAAGTCGTGGTTGATGCTATTTTCCCTTCAAATGGTCGTTCGATAATACTCAGCAGTTTCCCCTGGGGTTCGCGGCTTGGAACTGCCGGTTTGCCAGAAAAGAGGCATTTGTCTACATCTCAAGGGGGGACATGGGGCTGCTTAGTGACCATATTTGGATCTCATCTTCATCTCTACTACCGTAGGATGCATTCCCTTTGTTTGCATTATTATATAAACTAACGTATCTATTAACTTGAGATTCTTCGAGTACGGAAAGGATTCTAGGTTGTACGAGCAACTATTTGCGTGCCTACGAGAATGTATGGCCAGGTCTGTGAGAGTGCACGACATGGAAAAGAAACCAACGACTTTCTTCAACAATAAGAAAACAAAAACCAAGAACAATGCCCATCTGAGTAGTGACCAATGGCTCTCAGTTAGTTTAATTCGACATGAATGGAAGTTGCTTAATGGACCAACTGACTGACTGATATATGACATAATTTTCTTGGGCAATTTGGCCCATCCAGTCTATTCAACCAGACTGAACAGAGCCCAGTTGTATATACGTACCCAAGTAACATCACATTTCATCAACATGCTCCAAACCTCCTATCCAAAATATCCTCTCAACATGGTTGCACACATAATCTCCTGCAACTACTCATCGCTTTCAGGCCTCTTTCCCCAGAGAACCTTGATCCGGAAGTACGGGTGGTTTCTGCGGTCCCGAATCTCGCGTCTGAACTGAGCAATGTAAACGTGGAATTGCTCGTTTGTCCATCCCAGCACGTTTGCCACAAAATTCAGAAAACCTTCTGTATCCTGGGTGGCAAAGACCTGTCCGAACTGGCCAATCTCTTTCAGCTTGGGGTCTTTTGCCCAAGGACTAATGGGACACTTGGCGGATATTGTTAGTAAAAGTTCCACAACCCTAGGCTTATATGAAGAAATCGTACCTTGTAGTTCCATTCCTCGATATCGGTGAAACCAGCCTCTTCCATAGCCTTTCTCTGCAATCCATCGGCCAGTACAGTGAAAGACCGGCCTGATGATTTCGTGCCCTCGATGAAGATCTTGTCCCACTGCGCCATGGCAGAGCCCGGCGCCACGGTACCGTCATCACTCTCAATCGTTGGCGATGCTTCGAAACTCTCTAAATAGCCACCTGGCTTGAGAGTTTTGTAGGCTTGCTTGAAAAGAGCTGTCCAGTCGGGAATGGTTCCGACAAGGTAACGGATGTGCACGTAATCGAAGGATGCGGGCTCAAAGGTCCATTCTTGCGTGCAGTCGTCAATTTCGCTATTTGGGAGGAGACACTGTCAGATGGCAACACGAAAGAATTTGAAGGGTTGGACTTACAACTTCAAGTTGGGCGGTGTCCAAGAAGGTTGGATGGGCGAAATATCGGTACCGATGACTTCGCAACCCGGGAACTCATCGGCAAAGTCGCTATCATTGCATGGTTAGCACCATAATACTCTTCTTTCAGCAGAGTTGGCTTACATTGCCCAGACGCCTGCGGAGGACATCTCAATCAGCATGAAAAAGACTGGTCAAGAGGGTTATATTATGCCTACCAGTTCCGCAGCCAATGTCAACTGCTTTCTACGCAGTAGGTCAGCAAATTCACATCCTGTAAGCAAAATGGCACCCACTACAACGTACTGTGATGTCAGGTTTCAGAGGAGCGAGATATAGTTTACCGTCTTGCGCCAGGGTATACATATGGTGGCTGTAGAAGTCAGTATCGAGTTGACATAAAAGTCACTTGGCGGGGTCTTTACATGATGTCCATTGCCTCGCTTTGGCGCTCATCATTAGATCCCCTGGTAATTACATGTTAGGATCGACTCCATTTCCTCGATTCTAGAAGGCTTGACCATACCAGTAAAACGCATTGCCTCTCTCACTATGATAGGTGCGCCCCTTGATTGTTCTGTACTGGAGAATACTAGACGTGATGGATGCGGTAGAACTCTCATTGTCATCTCCTAGCGCAGAGTCGGCATCGTCGTCTCCCTCGGGCAAAACATCAGGCTCAATGATCTGATCCTCTTCAGGGTTCGATGGATGCGACCTTGGCGACGAGGCGTCTTTCGGGGGACTGTTCGGACTCTTGGGGCTAGAGCCCTTAGGGCTGGAACTCTTGGGCATTTTCAATGAGCATAAGATAGGGGAAATGTCCAAAGCGGAAAAAAAATGAAAAGTGACAAGAGTGGCGCTCTGCGCCCGTAATTGGGCAGGGGAGTATTCTTTATGTCGGTTCCACGAGCAGGGAGGAAAGAGGGATTACGAAACCGAAAGTTACCGCCGCCTCGCGTTGCATGACCGAGCCTGGTGCTGTCTTTTTCCCATTGGATTCGACAAAGGTGACATCCACTGTATTGCATGGGAGACGGGACCGGCCCGTAGTCCGTTTCTCGTCATAGTTGCATTAACGTGGGGAGGAAGAATCACCAGGGTCACGCAGTCTGACTTTTTCAACCGGAAAACCGGCGACAAGAGAACAGTTTTGCAGATCATCCTGGGTTTCAGTGAAGGCCAGCTTGCCTCCGTGCTAGGGACTCTGTTCGCCGCGTCGGATTGCAAACTGGACTTATCCTGCATACCCCAGGAATTACTGGCAACGCAGATACATGGGTATCGAACAAAGAATGATGCTAGTATCTGGGGGATGAGCAAGCGGATTAGGACTAAAGTTCCCCGCAAAGACGAAAATACAATCTCTCGCCTGATGTTCCGTATTCCAGTCACCCTTTACCATGTAGATCCCGTTCACATTTGTGCTTTCATAACTTTTCAAGACCAACAGACCTCGGCATGCCCACCTATGTTAGGTAGCCAGATAGGGACCCCTGTAAATCGTAATCCCACACAAGTTTGAGCCAACAATGCCTCAACCTCTCCTCCCCTCTTCCCTTCCCACCAGCCTCGTTCCAAGAAACAGGACTCTCTCGTGGCATGTTCATACCGAACCAGCGGTCTGAAACCTTGGGCCCTCGCTTTTTACTTATGAATTGCAATAAAGACAGTAGGCAATAATCACCTCATGAGTCATTACCCTTGTCTTTCCAAGACCGCTTGACGTTACAGTACATGCCCCACAAAGAACCAACACAACGAGCAGTTGGCCGAAATATTGGATGTGATGAGCAGAGCCTTCACTGGCTGTTATTGGTCGAGTCTTCCAGCTTCCAGACTTGGGATCGGCGGAGACAAGAACCCTAATGCAAATAGCCTATTTTTGCCTAACCGAGAGAGAAGAGACAAGAGAGTTCTAGGAGTTATTGTAATTATCTAGCAAACCGGTGCTATTGAGGCGGGAAGAAGGTGCCAACTCATTACTCCCAGCTCGGGTTCGCGAACCCCAACTCCCTGTCCCTGGCCTCAGAATCCCGACTCGCAGCTCACTGGGGTAGCACGATTCTTGACCGGGCCTGTGACACAGCATCGGGAGGGCATTCCTTCTCGAGTCCTTTCGTAGGTTGCTTTCCCTGCTGATTGATAGCAGGTGAATTTGGGGACTCTCAGGCGAAACAGTCTGAGCAGAAACTCTTTGTCACTGATCGGATATAAGAAGACTAGAAGTAGGTTGCTTTCGAGGCTACACTCTCCTAAATGCTATGTCCATTTATCCACGTCGCATCAAAGAACATGTAGCGTAGAGATTACCATCAAAGGCTGCAATACTGTTGAGGTTCTAGATAAGATCGGAAATTTAATCGTATTGAGATAACAACGGCCTACTTTTGGACCCATGAGAATTTGACAAAATCGCCCGGGATTGCTCAAATGTAGGAGCTTGGATCCTTGTATGCCTCAACACTGTTGTGAGACGTCCAAGGTGTCCCTTTCACGCGATTGCTGGAGGCAGGTACTGTTTTGATGGCTCATGCGAGAACAAAAACAGGTCAAGATTCCGTAAAAAGCTGTTGACTCGGGTTGTGCATTTGGCAAGGTTAGGTTTGAATCGCCTGACCCTGTGGTGAGAGAGGGAGGACTTTATACTACCCTCTCACGTTGGCCGTAGGCTTCATGGCAAACCCCTAAGCAAGGTACCTGGATCCATGAATTTGCAGTTTCATGCTCACGATGAACCAGAGAACGGTCAGACAATGGCATCTTTAATGTTGCAAAAATATACGTAAAATATTACTTATTCCATGTCAGCTGCACCTCTGCGCACTGCTTCCCGAAATCCTCCCAGTCAAGCCGACTCCATTTCTCCGGGTTCTCAGAAGCCTCAGTGAAATGCTTCATTGCCAGGACGGCCTGCGTCGCCCACTTCTGCGCGCTCACACGGCCAACACCCGTCGCGAGCGGGGTCATCAGCACGCTGCGAATCTCCTCCTCGCCCGCGGGGGCCCTGCCCTCCCGCACGTCGCGGTTGTGGTTGTCGACGGCGCACAGCAGGCTCCAGACGCACTCGTACACGACCTCCTTGTCCCAGCGCACGTCGGCGGGCATTCGCATCGTCGGGCACAGGGCGACGCGGCGGGTGCCCCAGACGTTGCGAGACAGGGCGTCGAACTCGTCGGGGATGCGGACAAGGGTGCATGTCCCGGGCGGGGCGAACCCGCGCCACTGCTCGTAGAGTCGCTTCTGGGCGACGTGGGTGAGGGCGAGGTAGTCGTAGCGAGGGGAGAAGGCGCGCGAGATGGCGTCGTCAAAGGCGCCGTCGAGGCGGCCGTACGAGTTGGCGGGCGAGACGACGGTGTCGAACTTGACCGAGGAGGGGAGCTGCGACAGGGCGTACTCGTGGATCTGCACCGAGACGGAATCAGGGAGCTTCCTCGCCTTGCGGGCTTCTTCGAAGGCCTCGGCGAACCAGGTCTCCATGCAGAGGAGATGGATCTGAGGGATGGCCATGGCGACAGTTGAGTACGGCCAGAGTGAGGGCGACAACGATTTGAGAGGTGGGATTACTTATTTTTCTCGACCACGTTGCCCATTATAATAACAATGTCCGCACATCGAGCTGAATTGATCGTCTGCTTACTCCTGATCGCTGACGATCCAGGCTGACTGCTGCCTGGACAGAGCACTGCCACAGCGGGTGCAACAGGGATGTTAGGGACAGATTATCGCTGTGCCGTCTCACCGTAGGGCCTACCCGCCCCTACTCCGTAACTCCGCGTTGGCTGGTTTTAGGTGGCCGTCATTGAATTTTGGCCTCGCAGGAGTACGAGGTGGCTGTACAAGGCATAATCAGCGTCGCGAAGGGGCAGTATTAACTGAGGCGGATTGAGTATCGAAGCAAGTATCGGACCAGTGAAAGCGATCGTTGTCTCGATTCTGGATATACTGCTTGGAATAGCTTGTTTCTAAACTACTTCTTTCTCTCGTTACGGCTCGACGGTTCGCACAAGAAAAACCCTTTCCAGCGGCAGTCCTCCCTAAACTTGTCGCAACCATATCGCATCTCGGCGCTGAAGCTATCCTGCACCTTGGACAAGTGTAAAAACTCGATAGGCTTCAATTTCATTAGAATTGAGGAGGGAAATAGGGCAGATTTGGGAAGCAGGCTTATTAGGGTGCAGCTCGGATGAAACAAGCCTCATCGCATACTTTCGGCATCCTGTGTATTCAGCAATCTCTCCTCGCCGGGACTGAGCAGTATTTTTCACTCCATTATCTTCTCGGTGAATTATGAGGATTCTTTTGTGTAGCTTTCTGGTTCCATGAACTTGGAATGCTTCAGCCATGCGAGCATGGTGGTGAGTTATAACCTCAATCGCCCAGAAAGTAGGTTGTATCCGTCCGTAAGCGATACCATACGATTTACCTCGTCGATCGTACGGGTCCTTCAACAGGATTTCTTTTTAAGAATCAAACCTAAGTCGTAGCCTTATTCCCTCGCAATCAAGAGCTGTGTTGCTGTCTCTGATGTTACGTTGCCATGCTCTTCTCAAATGCGGGTTATCTCTAACACACTTTCCGAGTTCATATTGGTGCCTGAGCACTATTTCTTCTAAATATCCAACGTTATTTTGTATACGATATTTAACGACTACTGTCACCAGGCCTGTAGACTTGCAAAGGGGAAACCCCTGGGTCCCAGCCGCCCAGACAGCTGGAAACCTGGAATGCTACGTTGAGACCCCCACGAACCAACAAACTACGTTTCCAATTACGCAGAATCGGATCAGGGAAATTGTGCGAATAAATTCCAGATAAATACATAGTTCTCATTTCATCTCAAGTTATTAGGTAACAGAGATGCTCTCTAAAAATTCTCTTGGGACGGGGCACCACCAACACAATTCTTGACGCCACCAACCGATTCAGTAGACGAGCACAATCTCGTGGAGCAAACATTCAAAGCGTTTTGAAGAATATGATCTATAACATTTACAAGGTACTTATGACCGTAAGCGTGTCTAAGCATCACACTGAATCACACTGCGACATGCCCATCCTTCTTGGTACCGATACTCCACGCCTGCATGCATGAACAAGGATAGCCAGTTGACCCGTACACCCCGGTTTAATAATAATCGAGTGTTACATTACTGACCCTTTCTCCTCACTTCTGGGCGGCCAATCTACTTAATTACCTCGTTCATCATCGTGGAGCAAGTCCCGCGAGTCAACAGCATGTGTCCCGAAAACGAAGAAGGCCAGCCGGCTACTGCCGACATTGAAGTGGTATGCCTCGCTCCATCTCCAATCTAACGTCTCAAGTTCATCCGCGCTCACGGCGCCCCTAATTTAGGATGCCGACACAGACTCCACCTACTCAGCATCGTAAGACCAATTGCAGGATTTTTTCCGGCGTCAGATTCTGAGCCCCAGCAGAACTCAAGTCACCGACACCGAGTCCCTCAGGAGCTCCATTCTCAACTACAAATGGGAGAACGGGAGACGCTATCACGCGTACCAAGATGGCTCTTACTGGTAAGGTACCCATGCTGGTCAAACGGCTTGTATGCTTATGTGTTCACAGGGGTCCCAACGATGAGCACCAGCAGGAAGCTGAAGACCTCATGTGGGTTCTCTAGGAAACTATAGGGCTCAACAAGTCGTAACAAAACTAGGCATGAGATGTACCGAATAGTCTTGGGTGGCAAGCTCTACGAAGCTCCCATCGGAGACAACCCACAGGTATGCTCATTCTTGCCAACGTTCAGTATATATCCTGACATTCTAGGCTGCGCTGGATCTCGGCTGCGGGACAGGCATGTGGGCAATGTAAGTGTCCTATCAATATATCTACAACCATCTGGGAGCTAGTGTTTGACAGCCAGACTAGTGAATTTGCAGATGAGCACCCGTCTGCTGACGTGATTGGTGTTGATCTGTCGCCCATCCAGCCAGCGTTTGTTCCGCCAAACTGCAAATTCGAGGTTGACGACATCAACAAGCCATGGACCTACCCTCTCAACAAGTTTGACTTTGTTCACGTCCGTGGGATGACGGGTTGCATCCCGGACTGGACTGAGCTGCATCAGAAAGCCCTCCAGTAAGTCCGGAACCACGGTTGTTCTTCTTTAAACCCCCAACTCACCTGCATAGACACCTTAAGCCCGGCGGTTACGTAGAGCATGTCGAACTCTGGGGCATTGCTCAGTCCGACGACAACACTCTGAAGCCCGATTCGCCCCTCAGAAAATGGGTGGAAATCTTTGAGCAGATTGGCGATAAAATGGGAAAGACCTTCTTCTACGGGCACAAGGCTGCCGATGCCGTTAGAGACGCGGGCTTCGTTGAAGTCAGTGAGCGCAGGGTCAAAGTCCCGCTCGGCCCTTGGCCCAAGGACAAGACGCTCAAGCAATGGGGTCTTTGGAACAGGCAGTTCTTGCTGCAAGGCATCGAAGGCTTCTCTATCCGAGGTTTGACGGAGATGCTTGGTGTGAGTTTGAACAGGAATCTCTGTTGTCTGTATTCTTAGGGCTCTGGCTGACGATGATTTGCTGCAGTGGAAGTATGATGATGCACAACTGTTTCTCGCATCGCTCCGCAAGGAGATAACGAGCCCTCAGGTTCACGCGTACGTTATAATGTGAGTCAATTTTACACTAATCCTTCCACCAGTCACTAACGAATACAGGACCATTATCCATGGCAAAAAGCCTGAGAAATAATGAGATGGGAAATGGGCACTTCGCACATATCCCTCGTGCAAAACTTGGAACAATATGCCCCGACTAGTTGATTAGCCAATAATATTACGTTATTTCCTATGTCTGATGTCTGGTTTGTCTTCCGGAGTGATTGAGTGATTCTAAAACCTTGCTTAGACTTGTGTCAGTACCTCCGCTGACGTGGCAGCCTCTGACGCATAAGGCATTTTCCAAGTCTGCCTGCGGTTCGCCCGCAGTTCGCCTGAGCTCTTAGTAACGCACCGCCTTTTCCGCCGCATTACCCCTCTTCTTTATTTTATTTTATTGATTTACTTAATGTCTCCCGTGACGCCTTCTGACGTCTTTCTTACTTGCTCTTAGTTCGAAGGAATTGTTCCAGTTGAACAAGTAAAGCCCACCGCGACATCAAGCTGCCACTATGTCGTCGACGCCGTGGCTCGAAAACGCGTTTCGCGAAGCTCAAAATGATTTTCTATCCAACCTCCCCAAGCAATATCACGGTGAATTTACCAAGTTTGGTACGGTTCGCGATGTTTACCAAGAAATATCGGACATTCAGAAGAAGCAGATGAAGACCAAGACACTCGTCGCCCTCAAAAGAATTGAGCCGTACATCACAGGATTGAAGGAGTATTCTGCCGTGATTGAGGTATTCACGCAAGTCTATCCAGAACTCCTCTGTCTCATTTGGGTACGCTTCATCATTTTTATTTCCCAACCACAACAAGCTTTTGTTTATGTACTTGAGGCTGACGTACGCTGTAGGGACCTTTTAAGTTGATCCTTCAGGTAAGTGCCTCTAAGACAATAAAAAGAACTTACGACGTGACCAAACTTGAATTGACAATCGATCTAGCTCGCCAGCTCCGTCAACACAGCATTTAGCAAGCTCTTAACAGTTATCGAGGAGATCGGGCACATGTTACCTGAGTTCAAGCAATACGTGCAGTCGGGCATCTTTGATCACAACGAGCACGTAAAGTCCATCATGGTCCTCTTTTACAGGGACATCCTCGATTTGCATCTGGAAATGTTCAAGTTTTTCCACAAAAAGGGTACTAATCGTTTCTCTTGCATTTCCAGACTACAGTCCCTAATGTCCTTCAGGTTTACACGTTCTCTGGGAGAGCCTTTGGCCACATTTACGTCGCAAATTAGAAGTGATCCAAGGGAATATTGAAAACCACAAAAGCCTCATTACCAGAAATGCCACGTTCGAGGACATTATACAAGGTAAAGAATTCCGTCGCCAAGTTCTTGCAGAGTTCGAAGAAAACACGAAGCGAGACGACCTAAACTCATTTAGAGCGCTATCTGGGATGTTATCAAGCTCTTGGTGCGCATTGAAACTGCACAGCTTCGTTGAGATGAGCTCTTCCTCGCCCGGAGAATGGATTTTCATCCATCCCTCATTCCAAAGTTGGCTGTGCAGCACAAGCAGCACTGATCGATGCATTTGGATTCAAGGCATCCCGGGCTCAGGTACGGCCTTTCATCTTGTATCAACCGCAGGCTAATATTGTGGATAGGAAAGACAATCTTGACCGCCAATGTCATCAATCGCCTTCGGAATGAAGGCCATGTAGTTCTATACGCCTTTCTCTCCCATGACAGACAAGATTTTGGTGATTCAATCTCCATATTGAAGTCATTCATCTTCCAACTTGTCGAGAACAATCGGGATTTGGTAGCTAGCGTCCACGAGGCTTTCATAACCGGCGCCACCGGGCTACACACAGCTCGGAGCGTCAAGGATTATTTCTGTCACATTGGAAAGCATTTTGGTCCACTTATCATGGCAGTCGACGGTCTTGACGAGGTTGATCATTCGAAATCTAAGGAGTTGCTATCAACATTACTGGATGTTGTTGATGCCTGCACCAATACAAAACTACTTCTTAGCTCTCGCGAAGAACAGTACATCAAGCGCGTCCTCAAAGACAAAACTAGCTCCTTGCAAGTTCACGAGAACAATAACCGCGATATCGAAGGATACGTTCAGTTGCAGGGGATCGACTGGCTTACTGAGTTGCAAGAGCTTGGCGCCGAAGATGCAGATTGTGCGATCATCGAAGAAGGCTTGAAGAGGGTCGCAGAAAAGGCTAAAGGTAAGGCGCCTTGCGTTAAATTGATAGGTCGACGCGTCCCGAGCTTTTCTCTGACAACATTCAGGCATGTTTCTGTACGCAAAACTTGTCTTGAGCACGGCCAAAACTCAGTTCAATCTTGAGGATATACAAGCCGAGCTTGAGAATCTCCCGAACGGCCTCGATCAGGTGTAAGAACTCCTTTTTGCCCGTCATTGTCAATATCTGACCCATTAGGTACGGTCGTATTCTTCGGCGGCTGAAGGACAACAAGATTGCCCAGAGGATTCTCCTATGGGTTGCCTGCGCAAAGAGGCCAGTGAAGCAGGAGGAAATTCTCCAAGCCCTGCTGATAAAACCATCAATGACCGACTTTCCAGGGAGACAGAGGATGGCATGGCTCGATGTTCTCGCCACATGCGGGCCAATCATTGAGATACGAGACGGGACAGTCGAGCTTGTTCATTTCACAGCACACGAGTAAGCAACGATCTATCATTGTGAAGACTACTATTGACCATACATAGATATTTCTTTGGGAGTCAGAGTATGAACTTCTTGAAAGCACAAGATGGCCAAATTGAATGTGCTACCATTTGCATGACCTATCTTTCGTTCAGAACCTTTGACCGACTCTTCTCTTCAGACTGTGCGGAAGAGAAGGAATCCGAGGAATTGGAGCTCCAGATAAGTTCGGATGACTTTATTCTCTTCCAATACGCTGCAAATTACTGGTTAGAGCATGTTAGATGTCTCGATAGCAAGCACCCAGAAGAGAATATCGAGTGGACATCAGTGACAGAAGTAGCATCTCGGTTCCTTAACGCCAGGAAGAGAAACGCAGAGACACCAAAGACTCCGGACAATATACGTGAATTTCTGGCCGATTTTGAGGTCTTCAAACAAGTGCCTGAAGTTCAACGATCGCTGGCCAAATCTAACAGATTTGTCGAACGACTCCAGCACGGCCATCTCACTCCATCAGGTTCGCATTCACCCTTTACTGTATCTAACGGAAGCTAACAAGAGTGTAGATGAAAATTGGACCCTAGAAGATCCCTTGGTTCTGTCGTCGGCATTACGACGCTTCCACAGCGCGCTTGGGATCGCGCACAGGAATTGCAAAGCAGCAACTCACGATTCTACATGCCTCTGCTTCAAGCTTCAAGAGATGCATGGTGACTGGTACAAGTGTAGATGGAGATCCTGTCCATTCCACCAACTCGGATTCACGACTGCGGCCAGCAGGGACTCGCATGAAAAGGTTCACCAGGTCACACACCCTTGTCCCGAACCCGCTTGTCCTTTCGCAAAGCTGGGCTTTTCTACAGACCAACGGCTTGAAAGACATATTCACGAGACTCACGCGAATCTCCAATTCGAAGACCACGACCCTGTTTCCGCAACCATGTCGGATATTTCCTGCTCAAACTCAGATGAGCTAGTTGAGATGCTAGAACACTCAGTCATCGACGGCGACCTTGAGCTTTGCGAACAACTCGTAATTGACGTCGCAGAGTTTGAGGAGGAGATTGATTTCAGGATGCTGTTTCAGCTCGCGGCGTGGTGTGCGTCAGGTGACATGATAGAAAAGTTGACAAGCTTGGCAAAAAGGTATGCGCCACAAAACGCGTTCGTTAGGGAGGCGCTTGACGGTGCACTACTTCTTGCCGTTGCACTAGAAAATCAGCAATCTGCAATTTGCCTCCTCGAGCAGGGTGCACATCCTGAGGGGATATTACAAGGCATTCATCCTAAAGTATACAGGCGATACTTGTCTCCAAGGGGAATCCAAATACCTTTTCCTCGTTCTGGTAAGAACACGGCTATGGGGTACGCAGTTGAGATCATGAGCCCGACCATGATTGATTTATTACTGAGCAGATCCGACTGCAACGTAACCTCTGATCATTTTGTTTCTACTATCGAGACTTACAGGCGTCATCCAGAGAAGTTCGTCGAACTATTTCCCAGGATCGAAAGATTCATGGAGCCAGAATTCTACAGCGATGGGATTCATGTATCAGTTCATAGCCACAACATCGGCGCTCTCAAGATTTGCTTGGAACATGGGGCCGATCCAAACTCCAGGTACGAAGGCTTTCATGAATGGATAGCCCCCCCTTTGATACTAGCGTTGCAGCGTTGGGGCGCGAAAGGCCGCTCAGAAGATTTTATCATCATGTTGCTGGAGGCAGGTGCAGATCCAACTGGAGTACGTCACAAGCATCACATGTCACGTGAAGAATTGAGGTTTTTAGATTCTTTGCCAGAAGTGGAAGATCACTTTGGCATGAAATGGGAGGACTTGGTTGAAAAGATCCAAGGTGGACATCGTCTACAATCCTCAGAAGCCAGTGAGATTCCAGTTGAGGAAGAGATATCTGAATGAACTCGAGCTTGAAAGCAATACAAATGACTTGATCGAGAAAGAGTAAAACTGCATGTACATGGACAAAGGTGATAATATGCGTGCCCTGAGCGGTCGGCGCTACTTATCAGTACCCGTGTAAAACATCCAAGACACCCTAAATCATCACCGTCAGAAAAAGGTGCATCTTTCATCACTCAGACGGGTTCTTGAAAGCTGCATGACAAAAGAAGGATTTACTCACTTGCATTGTGGCTTTTGAGCTCTGCCTGATGGTTTCCTCGTCACCAAATGACGCGCCCATCAGGTTGATCTTCTGCTGCTGGACTAGAAGCATGTGCTTTCACAGTGACTTGTTAGCTGTAACCAGAGAACCATCAAATTTTGAGAGGAACTCGTACCTTTTCTATGGAACCCTCTGTGTCCACAATGTAGCGGAAAGCCTTCACTGGTCTCTTTTGACCTAGCCTGTAGACTCGGTCCAGAGCTTGACGTTCGAGCATCGGATTCCAGCCCGGCTCAAGGAGATGAACATGGTTTGCGGCAGTTAAATCCACCCTATATTCAAGTTAGTGTAAAAGATAGCTGTATTTCTTTGTAAGGTGGTTCACGAACCCAACAGCTGTACTTCCAAAGCTGGCCAGTAGAACTGTACAAGCAGAATCGTTGTTGAAGGAATTGAGAGCCTCCCTCCGCTGCTCAAAGTTCTTCGTGCCATCTATTCTTTGGTAGTTGAATCCGTATTCGCGCAATTGTGTCTCTACAAGATCCAGCATTCCAGTCCAAGAGGAGAAAACGACACTAAAACGAGCATTGTTAGAGCATAGTAGTAGACTATCCCGACTGAAGTTCAGTTACCTTTTGCTATGCTTGTCAGATGAATTGTTTCCAACAACTCTCAGATTATTCATTAGAGCGTCCATTTTTGATGAAGAATACAGTAGACTGGTTTTGCCAACGGTATGGCGCGAATCGATCGCCGTGTTACCAGAACAGATAGGGCAGCCCTGCACGCCTGCCTGGCCATTGGACGAAGCTTCACCAAGACAACGAGAACAAATTGAGTGAAGACAAAATTCAGAGTTGTCAACCCCATTCTGAAAATCTTCGCAACAGTATTCACATGTCTGCATGCCCAAGAGATCACCTGGGGGAACATCAGCCGATCTTGCAGCCTTTGCCAGCCACTCCTGCAACGGTTTTGGCAGTAGGTTGCGATGGTTGCATGCCTGCCGGAGTCGAAGAATCAGCTGAAAACCCTGTGCCCCGTTTATTGGAGAATTGAGACTGAGGCGTGCTGCTCTCAGAATGTGATCGTAGGAAGCTTTCTCCTGTGAGTCCAGTTGAACACGGTAGATAACCTCAGTCTTCGGAGGAAGTTGAATTTCCAAACTTTCGGTTTGTTTCGTTCGACGAAGAGATATAGCCTTTACGAGCTTCTGAAGACGATTCAAACCTTGCGTAGGGTTCTTCTGAATAGGGACGATAAAGGTGTTCTTGAATTTGGTTGGGTCATCATAAGGCGCAACTCTGAGGAATCGTACCAGCGAGCCCAAGTCTCCAAGACCATTCTGGATCGGTGTTCCTGTAAGACACCACCGATGATGAGCTTCTAGTGTATAGATTGCTTTGAAAATGTCGGTCGTGGGGCTTCGCATCAAGTGTGCTTCGAAGCCAGTCAGTCGAGTGTGAACTACAAATGTTATTTTGGCTGTTGTTTTACCTTCGTCTACTATGATGCGATGCCAATGAATGCTAAACAAAGGACTGCTTCGGTTGAACTCCGCTTGTGTAGACTTAGAGAAATCAGCTTTGACAATGTCAGGCGTCGTTAGAACTATTTCACAGTCCTCAAACCACTTGATCTGTTTCGTCCTTTTAGGGCCGTGGTAGATCACACATTTGATCGAACCAGGTTTGAAATGTCTGACTCATTAGGTCTGTGATATTGATGGGCGTGTGGGATACAAACTTGCTAATCTCGGTTTCCCATTGAGAAAGTGCTGCAATATCAAGCAGGCAGAGTCAACAAAGAGAGATCCACAGCGGTGTTCTAACATCGGCATCTACTCACTAGTCAAAGGCGTGATTATCAGACTCTTTGGCTTGATAACCTGGCTACTTTGCGTAGAATGTGTTGGATACGAGAATGAGCCAGCAATCAAAGCCAGGGCCGTGAGGCTCTTCCCAAGTCCCATGTCCTAAAACTTTGTTAACAGAAACACGTATGAGCCAAAAGTACCTACATCTGCGAGCAAACCACCAAGTGATGGAGCGGGATATTTTGGTTGACTAGACCCGGTGATGGTGTTTTTGTATCTGAAATAATCAACTTCGGTTCTGAAGTACTTTGCATGACTACTCACCGCGTACCGTTCTTGGTTGCAATCTTGATCCAGATAGATGGAAACTCGGGGTTGACAATGTTCCCAGACTCTTTCTCTACCATCATAGAAAGAGCTTTCTTCTGATGACTATTCAGGTTAGAGATCAGCTCGCTATCTGAGATGTGTTGAAACTCGGGGCTGGTTCTTACTCCTTCAATTCTGTTTGCAGCCTGTCGTTTACCTGCACTCGACTGAAACGAGCTGGACCGATGTAGTCTAGGGCTTTCTTAATCGTTGACAGTGTCATAGACTTGACAACATGCGGCGATTTCACGGGCGCATCGTCTCTTTTGATTGATGAATACCAGTCTTGGAAGTCAGTTCCCGGTGGGAGAAGAATGTGGGGGTTGATGTAGGGCATCAATGGGTCGAACTGCTCAGGTTCCTGGAGGAACATATTGTGCTTAGAGAGAAAACTCCCAATTCTGTCACCATCTGCACCAACGCCGCAGATGGTGATGACCAGCGTGGAGGTGTTCTTGACGATAGCCGAGAGTTCAACGCGATGTTGATCCACGAGTTTGGTGATCCCACTAGCATAACCATGGGGAACCAAGCCCATGAACCTTTCCGTTATGGGGTTCAATACTTTGATGAACCGCGCTTGTACGTCGAGCTGAACCTCCTCCTTGGATCTAAGACGTTTCGAAGATCCAGAAGTGATGGTGACATCTGGGATCTCGATCTGTAAAGAGAAGTCAAAATTGAAGGTCTCCATGGGATGACTTGGGCTTACAATGCCAAAACACGTGTCAGGCATGAGAGAACCTTGATTCTGAACCAGACTAGGCTCTGGCTGGCGGTCGAATGTTTTTGGAAGTTCATCGTAACAAACTCTCTTTGAGAAGTTTTCATTTTCATCGTAGGATGTCGCCCCGTCGCTATCGTCAAACTGCCTTTTTCTGTGTTGTTCGCGGGTTACATCATGGTAGCCATGACCCCTGGCATTCATGGTTTGCAGTCGAGATCCCAGTTGAACGGAAAGACTTTGCTCGCGACGTAGGCGCCTTTAGACCAGGAACGAGATCCTGGATGGCCCAGCGTTGGCTAATGCTAATAAACGAGAGTGTCGTCTTGGAGGATTTTGAGTAAAGAAACGGCAACAGGACCAGAGTAGGAATTCGAGAAATGAATCATTTTGGCCTCTCCTTTTTTTTTCTTTTTCCAAGGCTGCCTTATGGGCTGGCTTCAGGGGAAATGACTACCCCACCAAATGCCGCTATAGCCCAATTAGCCTCGAC
>JALNIO010000818.1:57795-83191 GCA_023509875.1 Rugonectria rugulosa | reverse complement strand
CCAAGATGGAATTTCACCAAGACACTGCCAAGGTCGCCGAGGATGCTGTTCGCCTCGTCAAGCGAATGAGTCGAGATTGGATGGTCATGGGAGGCATGCCAGCAATGCCATGGCAATCTTGCCCAATGCTCGGGGCGAGAAGAACGGCCGAACAGCACGCATGGGCAGGCCGAGACGAAAAGGAAGCTCAACGGATGCCCTCGTAGTGTTTGTCTATCGTCGACAGAAAGGTCCCCGAGCGCATCGCCATATTCATCAGCTGTACCCAAGCTTGCTGGAGGCAGGATCCTTTGCTGGCATGTGGTCCTGGTGGAAATGGCGGTCTTCTTTGGCTGCAGAGTGTTCATCATCGCGGGCTTGTACCCGGCTGGGGGCAGCAAACTGGGCAAAGGATCTCATTCTCCCCTGGTCCAGTGCAGAGGTCGCGTACATCTTCTTCGTCTCTCCATTCGCCGTGAAGAACTCGAGACAAGACGACAGGACGGCCAGCATAAGGTCATTATTCCCCGTATCACACCGACTCATGGAGAGGGGTTTTCGTCGTGCCTTTCTTCCAAACATCTCGTCGAAGCCAGCCAGAGCTCCCAGGGCCACCGTGGATGGCAAAAATATCCGCCACGATTGCAGGCATCGAAGTGCTCAAGGTGACGAGAGCAGAGGCGATCCAACCTAGATAAGTTCCGTTGACACACTTGAACCGGCGCAACCTGATCTGGGGCAATTTCCATTGCAAATGAGCCGCTGTCTGACTAAATGACATCTCGTTCTTGGGATGGGAACGTCTTAAGCCCAAAGCAAACTTCGCCGGTCGGATCGCTGTCTTTCTTTGTCATGAACTTTCCAAATATCCCCTTTTATTTATCCTTCCCTTTCGCCAATATTTTTTTGGCCGACTAGAGCATTAATTGCAGTTCAAAGACTTTCCTGTCGCCTCCAGGTCCTCCAGTTTCGCAGCACAAATGCATTCAGGGAATGGTCAACGTTGCTAGACTACCCTAGACCCATTCTTGATTGCAAAGTCGATAATGATCGCATCATCGCAACTCACGGAAGGATCTCTGAAGTAACGAATAACATGATGGCCACTGCAGACACCAAAAACGTAAACACGTTCGCGCGACTACGAATCCCAGGAACCGATGCTGCACAGATGATCGGCCATTGAGCCCGGATGAGATGCGTGATATACAAGTAAGCGGTCGAGTTACGCCATACTTAACTCTGCCCCTCAGCTTACGGGAACCACACGTCAGCTTTCCTATAAACCGCAGGAAGACCACGGCGTCCTGTACTCCGTAGAGACCTTGGAGAAGGGGATGGAGTGTCGGAGGGTAAACCGAAGCATTGCCCGTGCGTGTTCGCTACGGCTATGGTTGGTGTGCCAAGGGGACTTGAATGGCCATCCTTCGCTGCAGTAGATATGAAACATAACTGCGGCCTTCCTTTATCCGTACAGGGTACGATCGCAAGCTGGTTCGTGACACGATCTGACAAGGAGTGTTACGAGGTTTGGGGGTGCCCTGCCTCATCAAGTTCCACGTCGCCTCGTTTAATCTCCATCTTTGTATCAGCAAGATGCCGAACAGTCATCTAAGACTAAGAGATACACTGTCCGGACTGAATCTCATTCCCTCGGATCCAAATCCGATCCGAGTTCCCCCGTCAGTCGAGAATGACGTTCGCAGAGAGGGAGGTTGGCCCCAACAATTCGTCCATGGCAAGACCTTTCTGCACGTCCCCATGGGGCCCCAGGTTTTTCAGTTCAAGAGGCTGTCAAATCGGCGCCCATGCTGCATCAAAGACGCACACTGGCTGCATCCCTTTCGTTCGCATCCTCGGATCCTCGGGAATCATTTGCAAATTGAATCGTGGTTGGTGTGTTAAAAACGAGCGTAGCGCGTAGGGCCAAGGATGGAAAGCTCTGACTGCTTGCAATGGAGGGGTATAAGTGAGGTGAGGGTTGGGTTTCTTGAAAGGATCCAAGTCAGCGTAGAATAGCCAGCCAGCCAATTTGGTGGAGAGCGAGGCTAAGAGTGCTGCCCAAGTCAAATGTGATGCAGCTAAAAAAACGAAGCTTTAGATTCGAGGTTCGATTTTGCTTCCAGTCACGACAATTCGGTTCACTGGTGGCAGATGTCATTGCCAAGACACCAGGTTTGCCAGAGCAGCCAGGGGTGCACAGGGTAGCGGGGTCATGGTGTTGTGTTCTTCTGCCAAGCATGCAGAGCAACCAAACCGCCCCTACGTTTGTACCGAGTAGTATGTTGCGTCTTCTTGGCACCTCAAAACAAGATGATCAGAGGGTCTAAAAGAGCTTGGCCTAGAACACCGGCTCAGAGAAAGAAGCTTGTGCCATGCTATTATGTCGCATGTGTGCCGACGTCTCCCACATCGCTTGCCAGTCTGCATGCCGCCGCGCTCACGAGTTTTGGGTGTTGCGTTCACAAACCACGCCACAGTCCAAAGGGCCGATGTTCGCCAAGGCGCGCAAGCATGGTTCCGATTAAGCTTGTTGGACAAGCTTGCGATCTTTGGTTACGGCCAAGCCGATGCAGCAAGAGAAAAAGTGAGGTGATAGCGATAGCCGTGGTGCGAAGTTTGCTGAAGCGAAGGGTAACCAATGGCCCGTCGACTGGCCTCTTCCCCTCTTGGGACAAGTCAAGCTGTGCCTAAACCTCTGGTCCTGGAGGGTCGGATCATGATACCTGGTTTATTGAAACGGTTTGGGTGGCGATGGATGTATGCACGCAAGTAGTGAGGATGAAGAAATTTCCGTCGGTTCGCCACCAGATAATGAATCCCCGAGCGTTCGCCGTTGCGTCCAATCTGGCTGTTCTATCTGATCGATCAAAAAAGCATCGGCTTTGTGGCTGACCGGCTCCAAGAACCACGTTCCTGTTAGTGTGTCACAGTCAGTGAACAGGCGACAACAGCACTAGACTCCAGGAAACAGGTTATCCGGCCAAAAGGCCGTTGCCCCTCGTTGATCTGCTCCGTAAATGCTATTGGAACAGCCTCCCGGGGTTTCAATTCTCATTTGCGTGTGCAAAACTTGAGAATTGAATGCATCGCAGCATGGATTCCGGCTGGTTGGCTGCAACAGTAACCCCACCACCTCCAACACACCTTTCCTAGAGACTTGCAAGTTGTCGTCATACTGGACAATGAAAATGGAGCTCAGGGAAGACACAGTATGGAAACCAGATTTGCTACCATTTGGTACCTGTTGCGTACATCTCCAAACCCCTCGATCAAAGGACGTGGAGACGCAACGAGCCTCGTGAGTTGTGTAAACGACGGGCACCATGCCGAGACACATGACGCCACAGAATGAACAGCGCTCTCCCCCAGCCCAATCACCAATCAAGAGCCGGAACGAACCCGGAGAATTGGATGCGCAGTGGGAAGAACACTGAAATTACAGTACAGCTGCGGCGCCTCTGCTTTCCTAGATGGGGCCTTCTTCGAGCAACCAAGTGTCCGCGAAGAGCCGTGCATGCTGAAAGGTGAGGCATTTTCCTCCAGTGCTGACAAGTAAAAACAGTAATCCGAGCAGGCTTCCCACCCACACCAGCGCTATCAAGGCAAGATGAGACTCCGAGAGGGACCCCGCAGGATGCTCGTGCCTCCATGTCCGACTAAGCGGGTCTGGAGTCTGGACCGTCGTTGTCAAGAGACCAGGGTTCGCCAAGGTCTGGGGGAAGCCTGTGACACCTGTGCATCATTACAGCTCTGTAGCGTGGCAGCATGGAAAATGAGATGAAGCTCCGTCATTGAGCTGTTGTTGGGACGCCTTTGCAGAAGAAGAGGAGGGGAGGAGACACCCATCAGGTGATTTCGCGTCTCTGCAACTGTCGTCTTCTGAAGACGTCAGTGTTTGCTGACGGGTACAGAGATCATCGTGAAAATAGCAGCCGTTAGGCGGGATGGGATGATGAAGCGTGACTTGGAGATGCCAATCACCACGACCTGATGGTCTGGTGATAGGAAGCCATCCGTCATTCAGATGCGACGGTGAAGCTCCGTCAAACAGATCAAGCACTAAAACAGCACTGGTCTGGCGGCCAGTGCCGATGATGGTGATGATTAGTCGTGTCGCAAATGCACACTCCCTCCCATCTCGACCCATGAGGCGATAGCCAGCCGGCCAGAGCGCGTACTGAGCGTGGGATGTCTCCGTGTACACCCGCCATCTCAAACTGGTTGGTATATTTCTCTTCTGTGTACGAAAATGAAGTTCTAAGCAGGTACAAGTTTGAAGAAGACGCTGGCGTCTAGAACAAGGCCATTTGGCGCCGCGATATGGCGCCTTCGGTCAAGGTTTGCCGGCACATGCTGAATATGGCCGTGCCGTAGGGCACTGCTGTAGTGATGAGACCAATTTCAGAGCGTATTTCCTCAAGCCTATTCATGAGAGGTAACAGTGCCCGTGTACTGGACCTTCTAATGCCGGATACTCTTTGACGGCCTTATAAACAAGAACATCCGGAGTAGACGCGGTTGGGATAGGGATCAAGCCAAGCTTGCAAGACCATCTCGAATTCCTCTTGCGCTGTGACATTGCCGTGGCCTGTTAGCAATTGATACTGAGCTGTCTCCAGAAACCTCAGTCAAGTCGATTTCCTGTACGCCACACGATGGAAACGTATCACAAGGCCCGCACAGATGAGTCTCAGCTGAAACGCAAGAGACAGATCTGAAAAAACGTATGCCACGGTACTTGCCAGAGAACACCGACGTCGAAGCGCAAAGCATGGGTTAGAGCCTCTTTTTCGGATAGCCGCTCTGGAATTGGCCTTCTTTGGCTAAACGCGGCTTGTAGGGGTTTTGCCGGCATCTTATCGCTGGTGTGGGCAATGGTACGTTGAAGTTCCTCCGGAGGTTGAGTCTCAATAGTAACATGCTAGTCTCTTTGGCCAGCGGCAGCAAAGTGGTGCGAGGTGCCAATTGAAGCCGTCGTGAAATTGTCTCAAAGACCAGCCTTCAAGCAGGTAACAGCGACTAGACCCCAAGAGGAGGTCACGAGGCGGAGCCGGAGGGGCTCACCAGGGGAGACGTGCAGCTGCATGCACGTCGCAGGTTACAGCAGGGCGCTCTTTAAATACACATGTATCCTTGCCTGAGCAATGGTACTTGAGCCTGCGACAGCATGCGCGAGCAACCAGGATTGTCTTCATCGTAGCAAGCAGTGACGACGTGGGTGGATTATCCTCTGGAAGCGAACCAGTTACGAAGCTTGAGCATCGAAGGATGAGTTCTGCAGTTGACGGACAGGTAATATTGACATGATTTGCTCCGGCAGACGGTCCGCTTCAAGTGAATGAATGGTCCAAGACTTGTTGACCGGACTTTCCGTACTCCTGCCCTCTCTGTATTGCTTCCTTGTCTCGGTATCGTGAAGCACAATGAACTGTGGCACAATTCTTGTGGACGGGCTTGGCAAACGACTCAAAGTACCTACGCAATACTGCGTGCATCTTTTGGCGTCCGCTTTGCATGCTCAATCTGCCTCTTACATGTCAGCAGACTGTGTGACTAACAAATGGATTGAATTCGACTTGCTTCTTAGCTCTTTATAGATACTTCGACCCCAGTATAGGCAAAGCAAAGTAAGTCATAGATTGGCTCATGCAAAGCATAACGTGGGTGGACAATATACGAATTGAAAGATGTGGCTGCACAGCATTATACTAGATAATAACGTGCGGTTGTGTTTCAATAGAAACAAGAGTGATGCGCTCGATATTGCAGCGTTGTAGATGTCTCATCGGTGTGTAACAATCGTTTATGTGTCGACGGGGAAGCGGTCATGTACAAGCACGATTGCGCCTTGGCTTCCATTCAAACACGACGTATCCCCTGTAATTGGGGGTACAGCGCAGTAGAAATCGCATCCAGACTGCGTACTCGTAGATCATCGGCAAGCCTCAGCGAAGCGTGGCACTGAGCTCTTCACCGATGATTCCAGTGTTGAGCATTGGTACTGCCAAATATCGCCAAGCGCATCGTCACCGACAGAGGCGGTAACCTAAACGGTGATGCCAAACCTCAAAGGGTGAGAGAGGACGGACATTCAATTCGCTATCGGAGGGGCCAAAAGTGCTGGGATTGGACAGCACAATGGAAGTGGACGAATTTGGTACCCCATCAACGCGACGAAGCATCCTTAAACAAGGATTCTGTGTTGCAACTCCACCGCGACCTCGGAAACGGAGGCTATTGCTGCTGACGCATATCTGGCATTTCGACAGCCTCATCAGTGATCTGTTTCTTTGCGGTCGCCAACAGCACAGTCATTTTTAAGAGTCATCACTTGTGATGGCTGTTATCAGAATGTCTCTGCCAAGCCGTCGAAATTGCGAAGCGTCGTAAGTCACCGGTGACAAGACGTTGAATCGCCGTGTGCCAGAGTAAGGCTTTGGTTAATATAGAAACAGCCCGTCGATCCTTCCAGTGGCTGAATGGGTCTGCGTGTCTCTGAATACCTCTTCCAGCCATCCAGCGCTCGAGGTGATGTCTTTGGGGGTTTGGGGGCCTGCTTACTGTACGGAGTACAGTGAGACCTACAGACACCCGGAAAAGGGCAGGCGAGCAGGAGCGTGGGTGAGACAGGCCAAGAACATGCGGGCTTGATGGGCGTGCCTACGAGCAGGGGGTCGTCCCCCACCCTTTGGGGCAATGACGCTGCATTTGGTGTCGGGCAGTTACCATTGGATGGCATCGTTTTCTTTGATCCACCAGATTCAGAAATTGGTTTGCCCAGCCAGTGCTCATTGGACAAGTCCGACTTGCAATTGGATCCATGGAAGAGACCAGTGGGGGTGAACGATTGGTGTGGGAGGGCTAAAGGGACGTGGAATGCCGTACCGGACCGGTTATGGGAGCGGAAGTGACCTTCATTTTCGTACACGATACTCGTTGGAACGGCACGGGACTCTCTGGAGGACGGAGGATATCCGCTGGGCGGAGGAAGAAAAAGATCGACAATCGGGCGGGACGGACTTCCTTGGACACGGGACTTGCTCGGCAGACATTTCTTAAGAGAGCACTACTGGAGATTTTGGTCAGCAAAAACGCCACTTCAACCTGAAAGTCCATGTCAACTCACGGGGCACCGGACATGGAAATGGATACAAAGCCCTGAGATGATGAATTTGGCCGAGGGCGATCTCTCCGCGGGCCGTGGCCCTGCCCGAACAAGGGTGAGGGAGTCCATGCTTGGCGCCCACAGAAAACTACCTGATCCTGCATAAAGACAATGCAATGCACAAAGACGGTAGGACGTGATGCTCTCCTCGTGTTGCATTGCGAATCGATACTTGGTTCTTGGCTATGTTGATGACGATTGATGATGGCCGTCTTGGTATTGCTGATCTGCACGGCAATGCTTCCCTCGATGCCTGACAGAGGTGTCGAGTGGGTTTCTCCCTGTACCGGCTAATAGGAACGCAGCAGAGATGCAACTGATGCAGCAACTTGCATTCACGCCCCTGGTTGAGGTCCATGTCTGCATGGCAATGACTTGTGTGACATGCGTAGCTGCTGGGCATACGTACCTTATCTCTGTCGGGAGGCGGGTCGAACCCAGAGGCAAATTGAATTTAGATTTCAAGCTTACTTGGAATAATCTCAGACAGGCCACGCAAGAATGTCTTGTCGTGGCATTGGATCATCAATGATTATTGCCATTTCTGCGGGACAACGAGGATGTTCGATGCTGAGAAAGTGAGGCGCTCTGAGACGGCGCATGTCTGCGACAAAAAAAAAGAAGTGGGACCGCGGTAGTTTATTTCTGAGTGCAGGCACGCGCACGGAAGTTGTCGCAGACACGCAGACGCCGAGACGGAAGGTGCAAAAGAAGAAAAGGGGAAGTCACAGCCACAAGACATTCGTTGGCGCACGTTGATACACATTGACACAGCACCAAGAGGAACTATTGTCGGCGTCTTGGCGTGCTCTTGGGGATACGATAGTCCATGCTTGGGAATGACGGCGATGTGTAAAATGTGATCTTCACGAAACGCAAACCGCTTACTGCGCCGTCGCAGTCGTCGCAATGAAAAAGGCTTGGCGATGCCAAAAACTGCGACATGAGTCGGTGATACAAGCACAGTAACAATCAAGCAACACGGGGACGGTGCTGACGATGCAGGCACAGCAAATCTCTTGGCAGAAACACTTGGCAGGGAGACCTCTCGCTTGTGCCATCCACTGAGGCATCGTGATTATGAAAATATTGATACGTTTCGATTCACAGGAATACTCCGCCCGCCCGCGACGACGTACTCATGTACCACGTACAATGTTGCGGTGGCTGATAGTTTGGGGGAATATCCTTGTGTTGCGGCTCGGTACACGCCGCGCGTGCGGAGGAAAGGATGTAGCGTCGACGTTTTAGGAAGGGAAAAAAAAAAGAAAAGAAAAGAAAAATGAAAGCCTTGTGCATTTCATCAGCCAATCCTGCGTGTCCTGGACACCCTAAAAAGGCAAGTTGTAGATACGCGAAAGAACAGGGAGATGGATTACCATACGAGCTGTGAAAGAGTCGGTGTGAAAGAAATGACCAGTCAAAAGACAGAGCATTCATACGGAGTTACAGCAGCATGAATTGTAAAGGAGAAAATTTCCGATGATGCCGGCTCAGTTCAACTGTTAATTAGGTTTGTTGAGAGATTTTGGACTGTTACGGGTTGGTGTTGTGGCACCCTTCCCGCTGTATTTTGCCGATTGTACCGACCATCCCAATCAACCTGGAGCTCTCAAGGGGCGGATGTCGCGGTGGGAGGGAGGGAGGGATGAACGGTGGATGGACAGGCAGACGGTTCCTTGAACGTTTGGGACATCGTCTCAGCAGGGACAAACTGACAATTTTACAGTACATGGCCAGTGGACCAGAGTCCCTACGTGCTCCGTAGCACGCTAGACTGCTGGTGAGCCTGCAAGGCCCCTATATTTAATTTGCCCAAGCTCCGTTTCTCCAGCCTCCATACCCACTGCCTCGGCTGGCGTTGAGCTGGCAGGGAGCAAGGGACCAGTTCGAGCGAATTGCGGCTTGCGTCGCTCAAGGGCGTGGGGTTCACGGACAGTGACAAGCAATGACAAGCAACAACAAGCAACGCCGCATTTCCGCCAGGGCCCTTCGTTTCTGGGGGCCTGGAGACTGGAAACTGGAAACTGGGGTTCCGCGCAGGGATTGGTTCAATGGTGGGCCGGGATTTCTCGACTGGGCTCGAGAGCACACGAGCGACAAGAGGTCAATAAAAAGATGGCGTTTGGTTGGATCATCAATTCGAGGTGGTGTACAATGGTCCGTTCCAGGCCCAGCCACGAGAGTGCCAACCTGCAGATAAAACAGAATTTTCCTCTCCACGATTGATAAGGGCTGCCTTCTTTCATGCTGAACATCCGGTGCGACGATGGCCCGGACGGCCGGCCGGGTTTTCAACTGTACATGGGAACGGGATCTACCCGGTGCTGTAGGACATGGCACTGACCTGCACGGGGCAAGGCGCCGCGCAATGAATGTGAGCTACAGAAAGCAAGGCAGACGCAGTGCTGCATCACCAGGGAGAAGATGAATCCATGCCAGGCTGCCTGTGAGCCTCAGTCAACGGATCAAAGCAGGTGGGGGAGAAGTCATGATGGCCGACATCGCCACGACACTGTGGACTCTCCCTTGACCGCTGCGTACTGTAGGGCTTTCTGGGTGACGTTGCTGATGTGTACAAGGCGAAATGACCATGGCTCATTAATGCCTCCAACAAACTCTCGGTGAGACTTGTCGGTCTATTTCCAGACCAGTGAAATAAGGGAAATATTAAGGTAAATAAGCAAATAAGGCACTGCAAAGGGTCGAAAGGGAGATCAGCAGCTTGAAGAAACGCCCAGACATTTAGACATGGCCCGCGACACAAGTACCGAGACGGCGTCATCGGTTCATAAGAAACCTTGAAGCGACGAGAGAATTAACTTAAGATTAGTATCTGCACGCCGCGATTCATTAATTCTTAACTTTTTTTTAGGCCATGGTCGGGGTAAGTCGCTTGGAACTGCGTGCAAAGTGCAATGGTTCTTGTCCAGATCCAGGTGGCCGGAACGCAGCAAAAGAGAGTTGGCCACAGCATCAAGAAGGGAGTGGTGAAAAGGCGCTTATACGGCAGAAGCGGCATCTTCCCTCGGAGATGTGCAAATGGAGGGCGCCGTTTGGTCGCTTGTCAGTCACAAGCGCACAGGGCGAATGCGCAAGATCGAAAATGCCCCGGACTGAGCCAGGATCCCATGGACCAACCATTCATCCAGGGGTAGGCAGAGCGACTTGAGCGAATAGCAATGGCGTCAAAAGTTGAATGGCCGATTGGACCCGGGCTGTTCCATGTCCCAGTTTCCACCATGATGGAGGTATCGGTACACGGGACGTGTGCGCCCACATGCACTGAAACCGAGTATCTTGACGTACCTGTGGTTTGTTCACGATGGTTATCCGTAAACCCACGTAGAACCCACCGAGGTGCTCGGAAAGATAAAGGACGAGGAGGGTCTGTCTGAGAGTCAGTTTTTTAGGGGTGTACAGTGCTGCATGACTTTGAGGGAAGGATGACGGCTGCCCTCGGATCAATTCTTGCATCCTAAGCATAATTTTGGTGTGCAGTGATACTAACGTACAGTACGGAGTAGACGGGCGCTTCAGGGGAACCTGGGAGCTGAGATGAGGTTTGCGCGACACTCACCACTCACCAATGCCTACCAATGCCTGCGTGGCTAGCCCTGTCAGGTGTAGGCAATTGGCAGGAGCATCAAGTGCCTGACCGCGAACTTTGGTCGCCCTCCGTAGTATGCTTACACGTAAAGATCAGCGCTCACCGTCAATGGCCAAGCAGGCGGACGACGGCAGGCGCGAGTGCACCTCAATAAAAATCGGAGACTCGGTCGCCCTGAAGAGCCAAGCCCGGTAGGCAGGCACATGAGGAAGGAACATTGGAACACAGAAAGAATGAGGGACGGGAGATGCGAAAATGACGCACTGTGTACACAAGCGTACAGCCATTTTGCTCATCCCCCCCTTCAGAAACACGCAGGCACACATCTTGCCTACCTGGATAGGCACGGAGGAGGAAGACCACGAACAACGAGCAACAAGCGGAAAGAGACCAATGCAATCATGCATCTCTAATCAAGAAGGAGAGGCCTTTTTTCTTTTTTCATTCACCCCCGACTTTTCACGATACACTGCACTCACCTCAACTTACACTGACCTGGCTTTCAGGGTCATCTGCCTGAATTGTACGTACATATCCTACTGTATCAGGGTGGCCAATGCACACCCCCATTCACCCCTCCCACTCCTCACACCCCCCCTCTACTTTGCCCAGGTTCCTCACACTCGCTCTCTGCCTCTGGTACGCTGCGAGCGAGCCTGCAAGCCCCCCGACCCAGCAAAATCCAGTATTCCCCACGCCCATCCACAGAAGGCATAGACAACCCAGCGGAGCGCGGCTTCATTCATATTTCGCAGCTGCTCCCCCCAGCAGAATGAGAAACACAAAATAAAGCTGCGCGCTTTTTCCGTCTCTCAACAACCAGCCTTTCATCTCTGCCATATTTACCTCTGCCTCTGCCGCTCTTCCTCCTCCTTTCAATTGCTGCTCTGGCTTGAAGGGTAAAGTTCATTGTTGGATTCTTTCTTCTTCTCCTTCCACACAAAACACCTCATCCAACTTTGATGCGTCCTCCTCCTCTCCCTCCTCCCCGAGCCATCTCGCCCCTTCTCCTTTAGCTGGATATTGCATCCATGCTTGGTGGTCCTTCTTTATTTATTCCCTAGGGATAAAAGCGAGAGAGGAGCACTTTGGGTGAAGCCTCCAATCCATCCCCAAGGAGAATTCGACCTCCATTCGACTTATACGATAGCCTCGACTCGGACCTCCAACCCACAGACGAGCCTTCGTATTGTTCAGCACAACCCACGACGGACTGAGAGAGAGACAAACAGAATAAACCGATTTTGGTTAAATTAATTTTTGACTCGCCTGACGACAAATACAACTCGCCCGCCCATCAACAACCAGCTGTTCAGTCCTTTTTGAGCAAACCAACCATTACCAAAACCGCTTCATCTCGTGTTCAATAACACAGAGGCCACCAACACGAGCCTCAATACTTCATCGAAACAGCCGTCGAGATCAGCTCACGATTCCAGCTCCAATCTCTCTCTCTCCCTACAACCCCTCCAGGACGGAACTCCTTCTCGACAGGAATTCGACCAACGATTGGCTTGAAATCAAGACGCCGATTCAGCCAAGTGCTTTGTTCTCACTTTGATGGTGTGTGTCCCTCGCGCCGTGTCCCTTGCCGCTCCCAGTGACCGGCCTCCGCCTCCAACCCTCGTCCGCAATCGCTGTACCGCCGGAGACTCCAGTACCTGGAACCGCCGTACCCCCCTCCACCAGCGGACGCCCCCCCACTAGAACCCCGGACCTCCCCCCGTCGTTCAGCGAAGATTAGGGTCTCGCAGCGCTATTTCTAGCAGGTTTCTTAGCGACCTCCAGCTGGACCGCACTCGGCGATATCCACCAAACACCACGACAACCTCAACACTTGGCGACCGAAAGCGAACCCGCTCCAAGCCAACCACATCCATCATGGCGGCATACTCGGCCTCGGGCCCAGGGATGCTGGCGTCTCCCCACCAGCACACTCTCGCGCAGAAGCACCAACCACAGCAGTCGTTGCGACTCGTTTCAACAGGTATGATGATAGGCTTTTCTTCTCTTCTTGTCGTGTTGCAATTCAAATTGCCTAATTCGGTTTGCCTCTGTGCAATCGTTTGGTAATCGTTGCCCCTCCTCCTCCTCCTCACCACCACCCTGCCCTGCCAGCTTGCCCCTCGCCCTCCCTCCACCAATCTGCCCTCTTGTTCCGAAACCCACACTGCTTTCAATCACGTTCTTTTGTCATCCGCCCCATTCCCGGCACGTTGTCGAGGACAGACATCTCGTTCGCGTCTTCGCTTCTTGTTCGCTCCTTTATTCCCGGCTGCCCCGTTCGACTCGATGGGATTCGGTCACTATATCACGCCCCGGACTACCGGCATCTTCGAGAGGGGGACCTAGAGTTGGAGTTTGAGCAAGAAAAGAGGCGAAACCGTGTTGGTCTCCATCTACCCATTCAGCCGCTCGAACCCAGCAAATCCACCATCCACTCCGTGATCCATCTCTCCCACGTCCTTCCGGCATTTTACTGGTCGCCCAGTTCTGTGCCGCTTCGGACCTGGCGACTCTGTGACTTGCAACTAGGGACTTGTGGACAGGGTCATACCTCTACTACGCAAAGTACGAGCTGGTGGTGTCCCAGGCCTTGATCCCTTCTGCTACCTGCTACCTGCTACCTGCTACCTGCTACCTGCTACCTGCTACCTGTTACCTGTTACCTGCCTACTGCTCTTTTTTCCCTTTTTAAACGCAACCTCGCACAAACCCCTGCAACGCCCTGGCAGCTGCACTTCCTTCTGGGTCCGGGCTTGGATCTCGCTTCCCACTCCCCTGTCCTGTGCTCCAAACACTCATCCATCCCTGCATGCTGACGTCTTTTTTCCGTTTCCGCCTGCAGATAAAAGTGCCTCGTCTCCTCCATCGCGAGCCAATTCGGCCAGCAGTTTCCCGTCTGCTTCTTCGCCTCGAGGCTTCCCAACTGACCTGTCCGTCTCAATTCTCGAGGAAGGCGGTGAGTCTGGCAGCGAGTCTTGCGTCGAGCCAGTTACTCCCGTCAGCCGTGGTTCCCAGGACTTTACCCTCAAAAGCGGCCAAGATTCCGACAGTGATAACCTTACGTCTTATGGAATAGGCTCTGTCACCTCGAGTGTGCCTATCCCCATTCCAATCCCTGGGTCTAACCAAGAGTTTGGCCCTGCTTCACCCGTTAAACTTGGTAGCTACCTTTCTTCGTCTCAATCCTCTCGTCGTCCGTCGCAAACCACCGAGTCGACAACCCCAAGAGCCACCGAGACCGACGTTACCTCCACCGGCACCCCGCTGTCCCGTAAATCTACTCGTGGTTCTTCCTCGAGTTTCAAACGCACCATGTCTTCCTTTTTCCGCCGTACCACCTCCCAGGTCCAGATGGCCAGAGATTCAGTCATTACCGACTCGGCTCCCTCAATCTCGGGCGCATCAGAACCAGCCCCTGGTCAGCGTCGCGCCAGCAATTCACGCCGCTTCTCAATGAATCGCTCTTCGGCCACCACCCGTTCCAACTCTCCCCCTTCTCCCGATTCCTCCCTAGAAATGGCTCCCAACCAGCGCGAGAAGAATACCAACGGCACCGTTCCGAGCCAGCACGACTTTGCAAAGAAGAACCGCGCATCTACAGGCTTTTCACTCCGCGGCCGTGCTGTCAACTTCGTTGGCTCGACTGTGAGTCGTGACAAGCACCGGCCCCAGATCCGCCGCCGAGCTAGCAGCTTTGACGGCAGTCGACCAAACACCCCTGTGCCTGCAGTATCTTGCCAGAACGAACCGACGTATCCTCCGGAACGACTGCCCTGGCCCCTCCCCCCAGATTCCGGTACCGGAGCCAAGGCCCGGCGCATGAGTCTCAGTCTCCCGGATGACTTCGCAGTTGATGTCGCCGAGCTCCAAAACGAGTTTGAATACCAGAGCAAGTTCCTGGGCCGTCACGGCAAACATCTTGGAAAGGGCGCTGCCTCCAAGGTTACCCTGATGATGCGCAAGGGATTCCCTGAAGAGCTATACGC
This sequence comes from Rugonectria rugulosa, assembly GCA_023509875.1. Taxonomy (NCBI): domain Eukaryota; kingdom Fungi; phylum Ascomycota; class Sordariomycetes; order Hypocreales; family Nectriaceae; genus Rugonectria; species Rugonectria rugulosa. The sequence goes on along the minus strand of JALNIO010000818.1, from coordinate 68,442 downwards.
TGTCAAGGAATTCCGCGGCAAGTCTCATCGCGAAAGCCAGGACGAGTACGAAAAGAAGATCAAGTCCGAGTTCAGCATCGCTAAAAGCCTCCATCATCCTAACATTGTCGAGACTGTTCGCCTCTGCACCGACCACGGCCGATGGAACCACGTCATGGAGTACTGCTCCGAGGGTGATCTCTTCAGTCTCGTCCAGAAGGGTCACCTCAAGGGCGAGGACCACAAGAAGGACCGTCTTTGCCTTTTCAAGCAACTACTTCAGGGAGTCAACTATCTTCATGCCAATGGCATCGCGCACCGCGATATCAAGCTGGAGAACCTTCTCGTCACCAAGGACAGCAAACTCAAGATTACTGATTTTGGCGTCTCTGAAGTCTTCACCGGCACGCATCCCGGCCTTCGCGAATCTGGTGGACAATGTGGCCGCAACATGGGTGAAATCCGCCTGTGCTCTCCTGGCATCTGCGGCAGTGAACCTTACATTGCCCCCGAAGTCCTCGCGAAGAAGGCGGCCTACGACCCTCGACCCCTAGACGTTTGGAGCTCTGCCATCATCATGATCTACCTCACGTTTGGTGGCGCTATCTGGTCCCGCGCCGAGGCCGGCAACACGCACTACGACAAGCTCGTCACTGGCTGGAACAACTGGTACGCCAAGCACCCGGAACCTGACGCCTGCATTAGCGATAGCGATTATCCCAAGTGCTACGCCCTGGACGTTGGTGTTTCTCCACCGGCCCTCCGCCGACTGCTTTTGCAGATGCTCAATCCTGATCCTCAGAAGCGTATCAACATGACGGACGTAATCAACAACCGCTGGATGAAGAACGTCGAATGCTGCCAGTTGGAATCATATGATGATCCCACCCAAGTAATTGACGCAACCAAGCGGGATGCCACCAAGAACGGCACCAAGAAGATCTTCTGTCACAACCACCTCCCCCCCAAGGGCCACGGCTCCCACTCTCTGGGTAAGATGCCTGGTCAGGCTGGTTACTAAACGAAGTTACGAATATCGACGCATCCATGTTCACGATCGAACCGCCCCATTTTCTCGGCGTCTTAACTCCATAATACAGCCCTCGAGGCACGACGCGAGAATCATCGAACCGTTATTTTCCTTTGTCATATGAGATTTATCTTGCACTGGCGTTTGGAGGTGGAGACTGCAGGATAGGAGCCCTGACATATCCCGCATGGTTAGGAGTTGGTGATTTGGTCTCGTTTGGTCCTGATTCCCTTGCAGCCCTTTGGCAACATGACGCCTCGCCCTCAGTGGTCGGAGCTTGTGGTCCATTCTGCACGCTGTACATAGCCGAGACGTGGCCTAGTGCACGTACTCGGGTTATTTCTTTTCTACCATTCGATTCATATATGGAAAGCTATGGAAGGAGACGATTAACTAATACCCGTGGGAACTGATGGCGGCTCTCTACAACAGGGAAAAGGAAAAGTTTGAAGCTGGTTTCAAGGGACTCATTAACCTTGTATCTCTTTAATTCATCTTTGGGTGGCAGCAATGCGTCCTGGTTCCTTTACGTCTGCACGATGTGGACGTTGAAGGGCGCAGGCATTTTGGGTGTGTGTGGTGAGCCAACTGCCAGTTAGTCCGATATGCTACAAGCACAATAGAGACTCTACATTGATGATTCAAGACATGAGAATGAGATGTTGATTCAACGTGACAAACATGTGCTCTGTGAATTGTAATCAGCAATGATGCCATGGGGGAAAGGCCCGTTTGTGGGCATCATGTGCTTTAGCGGAACATGCTTGCCAAGTTACTTACGGTACAGATATGTCGTAATCTGAAATCGCCCGGCTCAATTGACATGCCACGCGCGATATATCGCCAACCGAACCGTTGATGCATGCGAGGAAGAGGAGATGATGTCCGATCCAAACGGTGGAGTTTGGTATCCGGACATGCCACCGGAGACGTAATCTCACCACCCGTGGGACTTGGAAGCCCGAGGATGGCCAGCGAAACAGTGGGCGTTCGCGACGGCCCCTCCGTCCCCCCCCGGTCCCCGGGATAGCCAGAAAGCTGGACCGAGATAAACCCCTTCCCATACACCCCCTGGCCAAACCTGTTAACCCAGGGGTGGTTATTGTTGGAAGGGGGGCTGGCCGGATGCTTTGTGGCACCTCGAGGCAACGTCCACGTTTTGAGAGGCGGGATAAGGCTGGACGGGGGTGAAGCGACGAGACGTGATCGCAGGGTTGGGTGAGTTGCGAGACCGGAATGGATGGACATCTTTGGTAGGGTGAGAGGCATTCGCCTTGGTGGTTCGGACCGAGGGGTAAGAAGGGGGGAGATTTACTCTAGAGGAAGGTGACGAGCAAGTGTAGATGCGCGATGACGGCGTAGAGGAGGCATTTCCTGTCACCGCTTGTTTGCTGTGAAGATGGTGAGGATGATGCCTGTGGTGGTGAGTGTCCCAATCTCGCGTTTGGGGCTGAGGGGTTGCTATTGGGGTGGTCTTTCTACCTACGTGTGATTGAGGGCAGGAGAAGGTGTGCGTGCATGTCTCCGTGTAGTCGCAGGGGATGAGCGACGGCACAAGAGTTCTCACTGTAGACAGGATGTTTGATCGAAAGAGTTGGTTGGATATGGTCGGCATGCAGTGTAGCTTCAACACACGAGGGTACTATACCTAAGAATGATACAAGTAGCTGATCACGGCATGTTTTTAACTTTGAACATAAGCTTAAGCTCTTTTACAACTGCCTAAATGGTTTCTGATGGTTCGTGATGTATCGAGCAACAGGTGTAGTCTCGTTAGTTGGGTTCTCTCCATTCCTAGCTCAACCGAGAAGAGCAAAGAGAGAGACGGTTCGCTTCGGCTATATGTCACTGAGATAAAGGGAAGAGCTTGAATCGTTCAAAAGCAATGTATTCCCTATTCAAGTACCTGCATAGCTATTTGAGACGTCTTGAAGCACCGATGAATGTCTAGGCTTGGGAGCTAGAATCGCCCCTGTCCGTTATCCAGCACTCCCAGGAGCGAAACCCGTTGGTAACATGAACTCTGCGTTTACTGAGATTCGCCAAGACGTAACTAGCATTTGACACAATACTCGAATGCCATTCGGTGTGAGGGAATGCCTATTGACGTCCATGTAGTCATCCTCACAATAATAGGGAAGGAGGATTACTGTGGCGTATCTTCAAAAAGCTTACACAATCGAGACTCTGAAGCCTACGCAGGGTCTATCGAAACGAATGTCAACTTCCAGAGGCATACTATCTGGATTGCAACCGGGATCTGTATGCAATATCACGATGTGTTGAGATGATGTAAGCAAAAGTGGGCAAAACAAGCAAGAGTGCAGGATGGGAAACTTCATATGCGTTCCTAACGTCCGTATGAGAGGCAAGAAGAAGAATCACATGTGATATCATGATCTTCATGCGTATAGAAGGCGATGGAATAAAAGGGTAAAGGAGGAAGGTGGGATAAAGGAGTGGAAGTCATGTGATTGCATGTGAGTGCCAAAAGTACTTTATACATTGTACCGCATACTTGCTGTACCGTGGCTGGGCTCCTATGAATCAATGTATATGCACCTAGAAGCTGGGTCACGGGGTGGAAGGATGTGCACCAATTTGAGTGGTTGAGCTCCTTCCTGGTTCGTGGCAATAGTCAACAGGGGAAGGAGGAAGGAAGAAGCCAAGGTGCATTGATTCAGGCGTAGACCTCCTTTCTCGCCCACGACAACAAACATCACTCTCACACTTGACTCTACAACTTTGCATTTTCTACCTCCAAAGCCAAAACCAAAACCAAGACCAAGAACCAAGAACCAAGAACCAAGAACCAAGAACCAAAAACCAGCGGGTCGAACCGTTTCCTCGATGTTCCGGGGCGACACACCGGTGTCGGTCAACCAACAAACAGGTTGGTCTCTCTCCAAGCAAGCTGTGCTGTCCGTATACTAACGTGGTTCATCAGTCAAATATCTGGGAGCGCAATCCGCTCCCAGAGAAGAGATACAGACCCAAAACCTGGGTCTGACAAGCCGCCATTCAAGGCCCATGGCCAGCGCAATGCGAACGGGTAACGGACCTTTCGGGTCTTACTGAGGAGGACCATCCCGCTGGTCCTCCTCCTCAACGTCGTTGGAAGACGCTGCGCAAGACAAGTCGCAGGGGTGGTCGACCGCCCTCAAGTTCGTCATCCTTCCTCTTCCTTCTACGTGACTGTATCGCTGACGCCCATCAAGAATTCATCGGTCGACCACCCCCCAAAACAAACACTCAGCGTTAACAACGCTGTGTTCACCGCCCTCCCCCCCTCGTCCTGCCTTCAACAGGCTTCGGAGCCCTCGCGGCTTTGAGGATGCTCGCGAGTATTACGATTTTCTTGGATAGGTAGAGGGGATATCCCTCTAGCCCCAAATCAACAGGCAGCACCGATTGCTGTTATGACTGACCCGAACAATGCTCAACTCGGCTTGGAATCCTCTTTGATGCAATTGGACCCCGCTGTGAATGCCCTCGGGGCCCAGCAGGAGAACCAGCCGTCTTCACAACAAACTGGTCAGGGGTTTAACGACTATCCGCAGGGGTTGGTTGGAGGAGAGGCATCTAAATCAGCAAATCAATCTGGATCTACCAATGGAGGCCAGCCTCCTCCCGGAGTCACCTTCCCCGTGAACATCACCCATCTACAACTGCCAACCGCCCAGCCTTCTCTAAAGAAGAAGCCTCAACAAATCACGGTCACGTTTCCTGCCAAGACCGGCCGCGCCGAGAGCCTTGCGAGGGTGCCAACAGCAAAGATTGTGAGGGCTCATTTCCTCAATAACATCCTCACCTTCGCAAGGCTCCCCGGAGCGGCCCCCCTCACAAGCAGCCCTCACAGCGTTCCCTCTCAAGCCCTCTTTTCAGCTCCCCTTCACAAGCCGCCCTCACATCGTGCCCTCTCCCAAGCAGCCCTCACATCGTTCCCTCTCAAGCTATCCTCACAGCATTCCTTCTCATGCCGCCCCCATATGGTTCGCTTTCATGCCCTCTTTGCAGCGCCCCCTCACGAGCTACCCTCACAGTGTTCCTTCTCAACCTCCCGCCTCTTGATTCCTGCAGTCGTCTTCCTGATCATCCTCAACCCACCTCCTCACCTTTATCACCTAGGACCTTATCACACTACCCTTAGCCCGCCTCCCCCCATCTCATTCACAGCGGCTCTAGTTAATGACAATGACAAGGGGAACAGCAAGCGCATGGTCCTACAGCGACTCGGTTCTTTTACGGCATAAGGATGGGATATAAAGAGATATTAGGCAAGCGTACGGAGAAGAAACACGGGAAACATATATCAAACAAGCCATAAATAGGTAGATAAATAAATAAGTAGACGGATATATAAATGAAGTATTAGCATTAGCCTTGTGTCGGATAATTATACACTCCCAGTATCGCGATGCTCTATGGCAGTGCTAATGCGATTATCGAATACTTGTGTCTGAATATCTCCTACTGGGCACATAGGTAGTAAATTCAGTTGTCCCAGTCTTTAGCCCAAGATGCTTCAATGCATTCCTCCCTGTGCTGCTCATTTCGTTGGCTTCGGCCATGTCCTTTTCCCGATGATGGCAACTTTTCTCGGCAGCGCGTCACAGAAAATGAATTAGGGGGGACAGTCAAGGAGTATAACTCAACACTTGAACAGTAGCCAAAGCTGCTCAAGGACCGGACGACAAGTCTGCGACAGATCAACACACTGCGGAGAGAATGAGGAGTGAATCAACTCTACGATCCGAGGACAAAGGCGACCAAGCGATCGCGAAATAACTGAGCGACACATGGAGTGATGGGGGAGATTTCCTTTGTCTATTCGTTTATTTATTTATTTTCCTTGTTGTGTCATGCACACGGTCTGTCATTCGCACAAAGGTTCATAGATCAACGCTTGTGGACGCTCCTAGGTACGCCATGGGAACATCGATGACATTGTCATCTTCAGTAACACATCCGAGAACTATTGAAAATACCTGAAATCAGTATTTCCAGACCTTTTACGACATTCGTCTAGCTGATCATCGCACCAATTCTTTATTGGTTACTCTTCATCCGTTTATTGGGTTTCCTGGTGGACAGCACAGCGGAAAACGACGACGGAACAGCAGACGGTGCGAGCAAGAGCGGAAAGGAGACCAAGAAGAACCGATGGCGCCAGTAAATTTCCTGATCGCACTCCCATCGGGATTTCAGACTTAACTTTTTCCTGCCGTGGGATGGTTCGTTGGCGTTGTCTGCTTTGCTTTGCTTGTTGTGGATGGAGTTCGAGAGTCTATCGGTCGGCATAACGGGCAAATAGTCGGAGGGGTAGATTAGAATAGATAGGAGTAGATACGATAGGAAGCAGGATAACATGATCCTAGTTAAATCGGTTTTGCGTGATTGGGGATTGTCAAGGACGGCCATGTTTTGTATGGCGGGGAGATGATGTGACGGCATTGTGGCTGGCCTTATTGCTGTACAGTTGCAAGAGCAGCTGTCTCATAGTGTCGCTACCAGCTAGCAACCAACTGTGGTATATGTAGCTATATCTCTCTTCCGATCATTCTGATGATGTGACGGGTGGATTATCCTCTCGCTCGATCGCCGTTGGGTGTGGTTCGAGGCTTTCTTAGTATACGGTCTGGCTGGCTTCGAGGGGAGCCTGACTGACGCTCGACCGCTGAAAAGTAGGACTTTTCTGATGTCACTATACGTTACCTTGAAGGGAATATATAATTGCCATGTTGAGAAAGCGTTCGTCAGTGGTGAGGTCCCAAGAAATGTACTTACACATGGCGAGGCCTACCTTGAGCAACTCTTTCTACCGTCCCCGACGCTAGGAAGCTCATCCTCCCAGACATGATCTTGAAGAAGACGACATAGACTCAAATCATGAGCCTCTTGTTCCTGGGGTACTCGCTGATGTATTTGATGTCCCTATTCATACACATGTCGTTGATGCATTGCTCCTGGTGCCGTTGCTCCCGCGGCGGCATCACTGACGCCCAGTCGCGTCATGGCGCAAGCCCTCTGGTATCAGATTAACAGCAGACCCGGGGTGTGGTCCTCCAGAGCCACAGGCTCGAAGTTTAGGGGCTTGTTCATGATGATCTGGGTTGCCGCCCAAGCTATAGATCTCATGATAGTCCGAAAGCTATTGTATTCCTCGCGGTAGCAGGTTTTGTCCTGGCGGTCTTCTTTGGGCTCCTCGTTTTGTCACTTGGCATCTCCCCTTAGCCTCCATATCTTCAGTCGTAGGTATTGGCCATGGCAGGTCTTCGCACAGGTTTCGCTAATCCGAGTAGTCCTATTGCTCTCATCGAGGGCGAAACATTGGATCTGATCACGAGCCTGCGACCTGCTAAACAGATGAGGATGCCGAGGTTGAGGAGGGATATGAGTTCGCGTATCCCCTTTCCAAAGCGTTATGGATCGGATTGCACAGCACCGTCGTGAAATTCGCCGCCACCTTTGGTGCAATTGAAGCCAACCTGCGCCAAGTCTTCAAGGTAGCCAGAACCCTGAAGAACACTCAGGTAGGTAACGCAGGCCCTTCGGTTGGGTATTGCCAACGTCCTGGGGAAATCAGAAGGCTCCTCGCTTCGTTATCGCTACTCGTCGTGCCCATCTTGCTCGTTCGTTCCCGACGCCGGATCCCATGGCTGCAGGCCTCGGCCACCTTCAAGTTGCTACCCTTGCTGACACATGTTCCCCAATCTGAACCATCGAGAGCGTATCCTTCCATCAGATGTTCGGTTATTGAATCCGCACCGGACTCGCCAGGTCCAAGCTGGGACATAGGACATCCAAATACAATTCGATGGGTATTCGAAGCCGAAGATAGTTTCGCTGGCGGTCGCCTGAGATTGCGGTTCGATCATGGGATAGCAAAAATGATAGGTCAATGTCGTCAAGGGAGCCAATTGACGTGGCAGGGGCGTTGGAGTGAGGGATTCTTTCGAGATCTTCTATGTGGGAGAATGTCATGTCGAGTTATCGGTCGCGGCACGATGAATCGATTGCTTCCTGTTGCCTACAAGTAGACAGGTACCTTACCCAAGGTTAGGATTGCTTCCTACCTGAGGTTGGATGTCTGGGTAATGAAGAGGCTTTCCAAAACTGCACTTTCCTCGGGGTTTGGGTTTTCTGGTTCCGTGCCTGGTTCGCAGATCGCGAAGGGTCATCGCACCTTCCGTACCTACCTACCTAGGTATACTCCCAGGTATGGGCAAGTCATCTTGGTGCGCACCTACTCCACCATGCTACAGGAAGCATCCATTAAAGAAACAAACAGATACATGAAGTATTACGAGAGAAATGGGCTTTTTCTAGCAGTGTCTTTATAACAGCAATGAGTCTAGGAGAATCGGGATTTATGAGTGCCATGAGTCCCTTCAATCACGAAAGAGGGGCACATCTAAGTCGGGTCAGCTGGACATTTACAGGCGGTCGCAGCACAGCACATAACACTCCCATGTTTGAGCAAATCCCGAGGAGTGAAAAGAATTTACTTGGCGGCGCAAAGTCTATTGCTGGTTGGGCAGGAGGCAGAGATGGCTTCGGCCTTGACGACGTTGCCTGCCCCGTTCCCAATCCCATCATGTGGATGACTCTTCTTGGTAGGCACTCAACCTGTGGCTGATCGTGGCTGGAAATTGTGTCTTCAACCGACTTTATCGCGATCGGGTATTTAGCGGCACGGCGTTACTGTGTTATCATGAGAACCTTGAGGTACGGTAAGGCTACGTAGTCAGGCAGTTTATGAACACGAGGGAGGTAGAGACAAGCTGTATCCATGCGCAAGTGAATTTTGCTCGAGTGTCCAACAGTTACACTGACCACAGAGCGAGTGCCTACTCAGCAGATCCAGAAATGGCAGTAAAGGCACACAAGACACACCAGTATGAGGCAGCTTGATGAGGCTTCCTCGGGCTCTTGTCACAGCTCTTTACAATCTAGAACAAGCAAGGCGCATGCTACAACATTCCATCGCAGGGTAGGCATGTTGGCTATCTGAGCACATGCTGCAGGAGAGCAGGGAGGCGAGAGAGAGCGTAATTTTCACATGCAATGCACCGACAGCGGCCTACGTAGCAGGCACTTACCTTCTGCTTCTGTCCCTTTTGTTGCGTCCGTTACTTCGGTGCGGCGTATGGAGTATTACAAATGTGCAGTACTGCGCAGAGAAGGTGCGTCTGGGATGGTGGTGGTGTACGAAGCAAGACTTGGGTGCCGCGTGTCTATTAGAGTGCTATGACTTGGGTGTGACGACGGCGGCTTTACGATGGGAATTAGTGAAGAGTGCTGCCAAGTGCGTGCCTGGAGACCGCCGAGCAGTGCAGTGCGTATCGGAGGAGCAGGAGCTTGGAGAGGCGCCCCCGCCATCCTTGGGAACCGCACAGCATCCGACTGGTTGAAGGTGATGTTCCCCTTGCAGAGTGACAGTTCTTGAAACGGGGGAGGGGGGGAGGGTAGGGGCTGCAGTGTGTGTATGTAGGTGATACGTGGTGTCACCCGAGAAGTGGTTGAGGCCCTGGAGGGCTGACCTGGACCCTTTAAAGACCCCGGAAGAAGCTGCAAGACTTGGGGTCGTGTTGTATTTTGAGATGCAGGTGGTCGGGTGACTGCCACGACCAGGCAAATTGATTTACCCTCAACCAGATGCACTTCATTGTTGACTTCAGGCCTCACCGACTCGAATGGCATCCCTGTCTTGGCCTTTGACACGACGCCGCCAGAGTGCTTTCGGAGCGTCTTTAAACCGGGGCGTCCGAGGTAGTACCGGCCGGACCGCGATCCATGATTGCGTTGTCCATTGCGGGCGTTGTGATCTGATACATACATACGGAACATCCATCTGATCTTTCTGCTGGCCTTGATGATGACACGTCTACTACGTAGGTAGGTACCGGCAGGTAGGGAGGATATGAGCTGGGAAGAGCCAAGTAATCACCAGTAATTACCAATGACTGCTGGAATTTAGTGTCCTGACCGTCTGTCCGTCCCGTCTGTCCGGCCGGATTTCACCTGCGATATGCCAAGGCTGATTGATGGCGGACCGAGTCTGGCAATCTGGGACGGGGAGCACATGGGAATTGGAAGTGTTTGTGTTTTGCACATGTGGTTTAGGCGGGTTCACGGTGAACCAACTACGCCCGCTGTGATTCCAGTATGAATCACATATCATGCAAAGGGCAAGGCACGCAAATGGACGCGTCGTCTAGACAATGTGGCGTCGGTAGCTGGAGCGGAAGGCAGAGAGACACGGAGTGATCGGTCGATGGGATGCCGCCAGTCCATTCCGATGGCCAAAAGGGAGTCCAGACATGTGTTTTCTGTTCAAAAGGGGACGAAACAATTAATGAATTAGCGCAATCTTTGCCGTCAGCTCAAAGTCGCCGTTGTTTGTCTGAGATAACACACATTCATCGCGCGGCCTCAATTCCTCCAAGAACAACTGACATTTGATGCATCATTTCCACCCGGGGGACCCAAGTCTCCGCCCCGGGACGCCCACTGAGGAACCCGCGCCGCCATTCGGAAGCCTTCTCAGCGCAGGTGTGGAGGAAGCCCCAGGCGGTCGTCCGCTGGACCAGCCACTAAATGGACCTGCTTTTCTACGGCGGCACGAGGCGTCATTG